>JARHVA010001706.1:3040000-3174454 GCA_037957365.1 Torreya grandis | reverse complement strand
ATGGCCAAGTCCATTAATCATCTACATATTACTACTGAGTTAGAGAGAATTTCATCTAAGGAATGAGATGGAAATGACAATAATGATCAAGTTCATTGTAATGATATTAATTATCGGTGAGAATAATAATAAAATTGACAAGTTGAATAACCAACTATAGTGTTATTCATAGCTTAATTTTCACAATAACATATGTATAAGGGTATACAAAGTGATTATAAAAATTATTTTACAATTGATAACGTAAAAAAGGTTCAAATTAATCTGATATATGATGCAAAGTAACTTGAAACATTTAATCACTTCAACTATGAATCTAGATAAGAAAATGCAAGCATTCAATATAATCAGGAAAGAAATTACAATTGCAAGTTATAGTTATCAAATTAATAACACCTAATAAGTAGAGTCATCATTTCAACCACAAATTTTTTCTTTCTCATGTCAACAATTGTTACAAGTCTTATCCTTACATATATCTAAATGCAATCATATACAATAATATAACATCAATGAACCATTCCCCAAACCATCATTAAAAATTATATGCTAGCAGGTACTAACAATAAATATGTTGTAACACTGAGATCCAAATTCCATAAAAGAAGGTGCACTCATCAATAAGAGGTCAAACCCTCCCAACCATCCCTATGAGCCCAACCATTGGTGGCCCTCACCACCCCAATTATCATTTGGGTGGTGGGTTCTAATAATGGGGTACTCGAGAGAGTTATAAAGTATGCAAAGAGATACTAAGCCAATACTACCTCAACATAAAATAGAAAGACACAAGGAGTTTATACTAGCAATAAAATACCCCAAAACCAGACTAGAAAAATAACTCCTATTATTCCTCAAGGCATAACTAAAAATCATAAAAATTAAATTAATAATAAATTAGGATCTATCATATTTGTTTTAAAATTGCTTGAAGGTTTGTCCAAGCATACTATGCAGCCCATGGATTTACCCGACTATAGAAAGTGATTAGATGAAAAAGAACTCGACATGATAAAATATAACCAAATCGAGCCATTCAGGTCATGAGCAAAAGATACAATGCATTAATGACATAACACGTAAACTTGATTAAACTATCAAATGTACATGCATAGCTAACACTTTACTCTTGCATACTTTTATCATAATCTGAACAAGACATAATACATCTCCCAAACATAACAAAATAAGAATAAGATGTTACCCTTAATAAATTACACAACCTAGCCATTGGATGGAACTAATTTTAATAATATAAAAAATGAGGGGAGTATGGTACAACCAACACTACTTTTCATTTGCTCAATGAGATAGGCTGGATCTAACCTGATGTATAAAACCAATGCAAGAAAAAAATTGATAAGAAGCAAATTGGGCCAATAAAAAAAAACCCATCCTAATATCAAATTAAAACCTTGTCATATGCCAAATGACATAGCATATTCCATCAAGGTTGAAAACATAGTAGCCAATGACTTAAAATAAATCCCAACCAAGGTAATTAAAATATAACCAGGAATCATCAAAATAAGAGAAGGTCAATTCAACCATCAAAATGAAACCATATGGAATCAGGTTTATGGATAAATGAAGACCTTTCCTTAACCATTTTGCATCACCTATTAAAGTTTATAAGAAAACTAAAACTCTTTATAGGCCATATACCTATTCATTCCAATAGGGTTACATTTTTAAAGGAGAATATATTCAATAGAAGATGAACTTTAAACTTCCACATTGCAAGTATAATCACATGCCAATGAATTCATAAGAGCCCAACAGTTAATAAAGGATTATTTTGAACACTATAACAAAATATCATAAAAGCCCAATAGAAACAAGTCATAATCATCACAACATTGAAAAACTCAAGATGATATAGGAGCATAATTGGCTACAACCAATACTTATACATATAAATCTTAAGGATTTAGCAATTGTTAATTAATGGAATCCCCATAAAAATTCTATAGGGGTTGAGTCCATTCATTATGTAAAATAGGAATGACTAAAAACCCACAAACTAAAATCACTCCATTTACAAATGCAATAAAAAAATAAAATAACATGTAACCCATTAATTTTTTACATAAAGAATGAATTTATTAATAACCATCATAGATTCATCAGGAAGTCTCGTGACTTCCCCATGAATCAATAATGGTTCTCTCTAGTTATGAAGAAGATACAGTAAAAATTTTCCATTCACCCTTTACATAAACCATTAGAACTTAGTTGGATGAAGATATAGTCTACCTGGAGAAAACCTGGGTCTTCTTGATGCCCTCTTCCTCTTCATTTCCCATTCATGACTTACATATCCTAAATGTGCCAGTAAAATATCTGGCTTCCTACTCTATTTACGCATACCCAATAACACTCCACCCCAAAAATGTCCATGTTGTTCTTATCTAGGGTTTTTTATGAAAAAAAACTTCTAATAATGTTGTGATGTTTTTAACCCCCCTGTATATATCGTTCATCCTACCTATTCCCCAAGTGGTGAGTTATAATGGCACAAGATTCCCCCATAACAAATACCATAATGGAGTCATGGGTAAGCCCACTAAATAAAATTAAAAATAATCAAATTAATAAATGGTCACCAGCCAATAGAGATTCAAAATCATAAAAAATATTTACCCAAGGTGGTCGAGAATTAGCATTAGAGTATGGGTCAGCCGACATAATAATTAGTATAATAATGTGGAACCTAACATGATGACTAGGCATAGGACAAATTCCATGGCCAAGGTCTAAGTCAAGACACTTGGGTCCTAGTCACCTAACCCAACAATACAACCACCAAGCCACATGGAGATTCGGTCACATCTTTCTACAAGGCTAAGTCAAAAAAAAGAAACATAAGGATCACAAATTCATACACGAAATAGGATCAAACATCACATCTAGATAAGGGAAAGTAAAAATATGACATGCATAAGCAATGACAACATAAATTAAAACTTGATCAACACTAAAGTAAGGCAATAAAGATAAACTGAAAGCAATACATCAAGAATAGTTAAAAGGATGAAAATAGAATTAATGATAAGGATTAAACATAATAGTGTCTCAATATTCCAGTCATAAATTATTATACCTATCAAAGTTACTTCCAAATGATCATTAGCCTATTGATTATACCCTGAATTGTCAAAGTCCACCACTGATCCTATCTCATTGCCATGTTCCTATAGTCATAAAAAAGAGACATCAATGGTACTTAAATGAGTATTAATATCTAATAATAATAAATTTTTGAAAGCATCATAATATTTAACATGATATGCTAAATCAAATATAATCATCTAAGGTAGTAATGAATCAGAATTGATATTAATAACCTCGATAACCAATATGTATCAATAAAAATAGTCAATAGTCAGTATAACAATAAATTTTCAATTATAACTCAACAACATGATATAGTGATAACATATAATAATACACTGAAGCTAAATAACACTTAATCTAATAAAATGAATTAGCATAAGTATCAACTAAAATATAAAAAAATTATAGAAATTATACAAGATATCTCACAACACCACATTTGAAATAGAGTATATATATGATTAGTTAATCCAATGCTTAGCAAAACATGTTATAATGGGCTTCTTCTCTAGCATCTACAATTAGTCACAATGTCAATTCATAACATCCTTCCCATTAAAGAGGATAAGTCCCTAAAAACTTGTCAACGGCTAGGGAATAATATTACATGAAATGGGTTTAACTGAATAATCATCATTCTTTCAAAGCATTACTACTCATTTAGAGGTGACAATGCCTCAACCTTACTTTGCTAGCATTTTTATTTTTTGTCATTGAGACACCACATTTTTTCTTTACATTAGGCCAAAGTATTAGCCTATTTCTTTCATGTGTCCTTTGTGACACTGATATGGTACAAAGAACACATTATGCATCATTTTACAGTAGACTATTTCACAATTATCCCAATTTGGTTGTAATTTTTCCCAATATCATACTTTAAAGGCCACTTCTTTCAACAAAATTCATTAAAACATTTTATAGATAGGTTCATTAGACTAAATATGCCTTCATTTAACATGAAAATTTCATAGGAATAGATGTTAATTTTAATACAACACTTCCATAGTTATCCATTCCAGCCATCTGTGAAGGTGGTTAATTTAATCATCATAGAAACACGGTGTTCCAAAATACAGTAACTTGTACGCACCTTAACATTCTCTCCAACAAGAGTATTATTTGCACTTTTATGAAGGGGCTAAGTTCATTAAATTGATAATTTATATATATATTAATTAAATTAGGTTAGTAGTTTTGAGCATAAAAACCTTACTTAGGTTAATTATTCACTCTTGTATTCACACACAGACCTACAACTGAGGTCAATGGCTACAATCATCCAATCCAACTGGATTACAACTAGATTTCTTGGTTAAAAGCGGAATCTACCACTACAAGTGTTATTCCACATTAATAACCTTAAGAACATTCATTACAAAATGTCATCCATAAGGTAATACATACTATTATGGTTACTCTACTTCATCATCAACCATTCACAGGTTAGTGTAGCATCCACACCAACCACACTAAACATCATAGAATCCATTATAGGCATCACATGTAACCCAAAGGCCTACAACATATTATCCATTACTTGTGATCTCACATGATGTTCTAGGGATGCCAATCCCACCATCATAAAATCATCCATTTGGGGGCATTCACCCAACTTTCATCATTTTTACAAAGAGTTAAGTGGGTACCTAGGATTTTAATAACCCCTTGATTATGGTTTTATGTTTCTCTTACTGATCACAAGCATACATTCTAGTCATGATTTGTAGACAAAATAGAATATTCATTTCAAAATATTATTTTTAGTTAATTCAATCATTATCTTATTCATAGCACATTGGCACTTACAATCCACACATGCCTCGAGTTTAACAAGAACAACCTTGTTGATTTTCACAAAAGTTTAGATCATAGGACCAAGTAGTGATACATGGTACATATCTCAGTCTTAGAATATCTCATGGATGAAATTACCCAACCAATAACATATATACCAATATGCAAAAATATATATTCACATAGTAGCCAAAAAGGATAAAAGATACATGTACAAGGTATCCAACTACTCTCTTATAAGAGCTCACCCTTACACCATCTATAGGTAGGTTAGATTTAGAGTCATCTTGAACATTCATGAGTAACACATTCAAACTGAGATGTTTTAATCAGCTTATCACCACTCATCACAAGAGTGTCATATCATCCCAAGTTGTTGTGTTTGAGCCTTATTATCAAAACCATATTATAGTAGATTAGAATATTCAATTCTTATTAATATAATATAATTTTCAATGATACATTTATCATACTTGTTATCATTCTCAAAATAGAACCAGTCAACACCATATAATGTTTTGACTGATCCAAGATGGAAACATCAACTATGGAAACTTTCTTCTTGAAAAAATCACGATAGAAATCATGTCATCCTACATTTTTTGACTGCATCATGGTTTTCAGTGGTAAAGAACATTTACCCACATTCTAACATAACTCTTGGCATTGATTAATTAGCATAATAAATTCAAAATACCATAGTATCAAGTATTGATAGCCATGCTAATTTACCAACATGATCCTTCATGTTGTCATGAAACATAGACAACACAATAAACTTCATCATTCTTATTTGGGTACTAATAAATCCAGTCTAACCTAGTATTTATGGTACTAGAAATAAAAAGTTTCAACATTTTTCTAAATTTCCTGATGGTTAATAGAACCCATCATCTAATACATCACAATGCCATGGGTCTCAAGCTTAGTTCACCATTTCCCCAAAGAATGGTGTGTTCAAACAAAACCATAGTTTTATGTCCATGGCTCTAGAAGGTTACCAATAATATTTTCACCTCATGGATTAGATGGCTTATGATGAAAATTTATGGTAAGAGATCTCCATATTTATATCCTTTTAATCAAATTGGTTGCTTCAACCCCATATAACCCTCTAGGTTCAAGTCAAATCCTCAATCTTCCTTAGGTCATAATATTCTAAGTATCTAATGTCAACTTACCAATACAAGTCAATAATGAATATCAAACACCATTTCCTCATTTCCATGAACAAGGTGGTTAACACTAGCTTCCTATTAACTCACCCATACAAGTCAATTATCTGTAAGTGATACCTACCATAACATAACTCTATTCGGGAAGGGTTAGTCTAACCAAGGCTAGGGTAGAAAATAATCGTTACTATGAAATTACAGATGTCCCACAATAAGAAATTTTTAATGAACTATATAGATTTTACAACATATCAAGATTTTAGAACATAACACATAATACTAAAATAATCGTTACTATGAAATTACAGATGTCCCACAATAATGTTTATACTTGAGATCTTTCAAGACCATTAATATATTGTACATGATACTAAAATAGTCAACATTATTTGATCTATATTAGCCAATCCATTTTAGGAGATCATAAGAACCCATTGGTGTTGAATGTAGATCCATCTTGGCTATAAAGATGCCAAGGTCAATTTGGTTATTCCAACCATTCCTTAGCAAGTTTAATCTTGCAGTAAATCACAATATTGGAGGAGATAAACTTCCTAACGTACCTAATTTTATCAAATAATTATAGATATATTGATTGTAGTGTCTATAATTTCAATTGAGGTAGTCTATAATTAACATCATACTCATACACATCTATACACACTTGTTTATTGTCTAGTTATCCAATTTTCTAGCTTGGGTAGCCCTCATAAAAGTGGTTATTATCATGATTATAGCATATAACAGTCCCTTTTAGAGCAAAATGGATAATAATTATCCATGTGGTTGGTCCTCAATGACTAGTTCAATTCCTGAAATTGATCTTGGAACTTGAAAACACTCTTATTGATTATAGGGTTCTTAAAGTTCTGATATTAATTTCATAATTTATTTGACAAGGGTATAAATCCTTGGTCATGGTCTATTATTCCAAAAAATAGTCATTTTTTTTTGTGCTTCAACATTTGGAAAATAATTAACTCATGTTCCTTAAATTGGTACTTAGTCACCTCTTCAGGACTAACTTACAAAAGTTAACTCTATGAAAGTCAATAGTTGGCATCCTCCTAAAAATATGGGTGGCTCCACCATAAAAAAACAACTCTAGATAATTGGTAGGTTACCAACCTATCATAAACTTTAGCCATCATGTCATGTAGACTATTATACTTTTGCATATGCAATATCCATATATCTATTGTATTGACCCCTTCTTTTCCCAAAAAGGGTAGGCTAACAAATCCTTTTGTCTCTTTGACATTTGGGTCAACCCCTTTTCAAGGCATCTTTTAGAGAACCTATTCATGAAAATTACCTATGGGTATGCAATCTCTGTTATTGAATCCCAACCTTGATTTTCTTTATATATTCAAGTTGTTAAGATCCTACTGGGGGACCTCTTTCAGGTTGTCAATGAAACCATCCATGACTAAATTTAGATTAAGAACTATATTATTCCTATCAACATTACTAATGAATATTTTTTCCTATACATATCAATATTTTAGTTACCCTTGCCTCTTATTGGTCCATCATTATCTTTGTTAGGGTCCTCATAAACATTTTCACAAAATAACAATTAAAGATTACAATAATTATTTCCTAGAGTTCCCTTTTAGATCAGTAACCACTACTCTAATACCAAATGAAACAACTCCAAAAAACATTTTTTGGGTTTGCTTTATAGAGTGTGAAATAGAACTATGTACATGGCCTATTACATAATTTCATGATGCAAAATGAATCAATTTAGAGTTGTACATAAGCATCTAAACACCCAACAACTAGATTGGGTCACTTTGGACACTTATCTAGTGGTGAACACCATTAGAGGGTTACATAGAGAAGTAGGTTATCATCAAGATGGTATAAAATTCTAGTGGTATTAGTGTGTAGGCCCATACTAATAACCTCTAATCTTTGTGAATGGCACATGCCTTCCCTAACAAACCACCTAGGAATCCTCAGCCATAACTAAGTACCTAGATCACCCTATGTGGTTATAAATTGATGCTTTAAGAGACTAGAATGATTCGATATTGGTTGTGGTTCCAATAAGATTATCCACAATAATCTATATTCATGCAAAGAGACTAGGACAAAACCACATAGTTAAATAAGTAAGGGTATCCAAGATTAACTTGCTCATCATGGACTCAAGCATACAAATCTAAAGTAAGGAGGTACAACTAGTTAACATGAAGACTAAAATTAATAAATAAGGAACTAACATACTAAGATTCATGTAATAAATTTTATAATATCATGTAGAGGTAAGCATCAACACTCAACTACTTCACATCACAACCCCATGAGCTATAAACCACCTTGATCTTTTGAACACCACATAATCTATTAATAGTTATGGCACCTTTCACCCTTTTTGGATCATTATACCATGATCCATATAGTTAGAATTCATTGCAATGTCATTATTCATATGGGAAAAGACACAATAAGAGATGTGACTAAATTACCACAATAATTTATTATTTCATCATTAAGTAATCAATATGCCAAGAGTTACTTCCATTATCATTATAAACAAGGATTATAAAGGTTGCCATGATAGAGGGTAATTACAATCAGTAATAAAATTAATCAAATTATAGAAATGAATAACCCTAACATTTAAATCATAGAGGGTGTTACCTATCATAAATTTATAGATGATCCCTAACTCAAGGTCCTTTCATCGAATACTTCACCAATTCAATAATAACAAAATTTAATTTAGATGAGTCACCATTTGTTTTACCAAGGTTGGATGGCATCACACAAGTGAGCACATCATTTTATAACTATGGAAAAGGCATAATAAAATCAAAACATTCCTATGATATAGATGATCCATCCCATAAGTTATAAATAGAATTATATAATCTAATTATCTACTTACTTGTCCTTTGGTTCAATGTCATATTATTGTTATTTACATAAATGTTTAAGTTAATCAGTTAAAAGACTAGGATATGCACAATATTCCATTACTTTAATAAATCAACCAACAGATTGAATAACCATCAATTAAATTTGATTGGATAACTCATATCCAAGGTGGTTATTAATTTATAGATCATAATACATAAATCATAAGTTCACTCATGGTATTTAATCCACATATAAATTTTGAGCTTCTTAGTAAATTTATATAGTCTAATCATTGTACTAATGGCCAATAGGTAATATAATAGTAAACCAAAATTATTCAATGTCAAGGCCAAGGTTATTAAAATAAGCCTACTTATTTCCCAACCAAGCAACCAACCAAATCAAGAATTCATTAGCACTTGATGTGAACAATTAAATGGTACTACCAATTGGGATTATTAAAAATAATCACCAATCTTAGGTGCTTACAACACATAGCATGTTATATTATGACTTATAAATTAGGAACCATGATCAACTAAAAATAACATAATAAAGTTAAATAAAAAGAATACAATATGTCTTCCATTATTCTAGATCAAAGATATGAACAACCAAAGTCATACCAAAATGTGAACAGCTAACCAATAGCCTTCAAAGGTTTCCAATAGGCTAAGTCACAAAATTAACTTTATTATAACTAATCAAAATCATTAGTACCAAGATCTTACTAAGAATAAGTGTATGAATAATGTTGAGTCATATTGAATATATGGAGTAAGATTCAATTACACTTATTTGAGAATATTCTATTTCATTTCTTATTCAATATAAATAGACAAGATAACAAAATTATATATATCAGATAAACCATAAATTATAACCCAAAATTGATTCAAACCATAATAATCTTCTACAACAATATATTAACACAATTATTAAAATTCTTCCTAGCTCATGTTAAACCAATTCAAGACATCCAATACTATACACTATTAACTAACTAGCTAATTACTTCAAAACAAAAATGCAATCAATCTCCAAGAATGGTGAGGTTCATTAATCATCCACATATTACTATTGAGTTGGAGATAATTTCATCTAATGACTGAGCTAGAAATAACAACAATGATCAATTTCATTGTAATGAGATTAATTACCAGTGAGAATAACAATAAAATCAACAAATTTAACATCCAATGATAGGGTTATTCATAACTTCATTTACACAATAACATATTTATAAGGGTACATGAAAGTGATTATAAACATTATTTTACAATTGATAACTAAAATAAGATTTAGATTACTCTAATATATGCTTACAAAGTAACTTGAAACATTTAATCACTTCAACTACGAATCCACATAAGAAAATTCAAGCATTCAATATAACTAGGAATGAAATTATAGTTGGATGTAATAGTTATCAAATTATAACACCTAATAAAGTAAATTCATCATTTCCAAAACCAACAAATGTATCAACCACATCATTATTCTTTCTCATGTCAATAATTGTTACAAGTATTATCCTTACACATATCTAAATGAAATAAAATACAACACTAGAACAATAGTGAGCCATTCCATGAACCATCATTAGGAATTATATGCTAACAAGTATTGATGATAAGCATGCTATAACACTAAGATATAATTACCATAAAATAATATGCACTCAACAACAAGAGGCCAAACCCTCCCAACCATCCCTATGATCCCAACCATTGGTGGCCCCCACCACCCCAACCATTAGCTGGGTGGTGGGTTCTGACAATGGGTTACTTGGGAGAGGTACAAAGCATGCAAAGAGATATTGAGCCAATGCTACCACAACATACAACATAAACATAAAATGAGTTGATATTGTCAACAAAATACCTCAACACCTGACCAAATAAAAAACTTTGAGTATTCCTTGACGCATAATTGAAAATTATAGAAACCAATTTAATAATAAATTAGCATCTATCTTATTCATTTTACAAATTATTAAAGGTTTGTCCAAGAATATTATGCAGCCCAAGGATTTACCCAACTATAGAAAGTGATTAGATGATAAATAACTCAACATGATAAAATATACCCAGATCAACCCTTTCATGTCATGAGCAAAAGATACAACAAATTCATCACATAACACGTAAACTTGATTAAACTACAAAATAGCCATGTACATCCAAAAATCTAGTCTTGTATACTTTTATCACAATCTGAATAAGATAGAATACAGCTCCCAAACACAAAAAAATAAGAATAAGATGTTTCCCTCAATGAATTGCACAACCTAACCATTGGTGGAAACTTATTTTAATAATATAAAAAATGAAGGAAGTATGGTACAACAAAAACTAATCTTCATTTCCTCAATAATCTTGATTGGATTTAACCTGATGCATCAACCAATGTAAGGCAAAAATTGAAAACAAGCAACTTAGTCCAATAAAAAACAACTCGGCCTAATATCAAATTAAAACCTTGCCATATACCAAATGACACAGAATATTCTAGTAAGGTTGAAAACATAGCATCCAACGACTTAAATAGAACCCAATTAGGTTAATTAAAATATAAATAGGAATCATCAAAAAAAGATAAGTTCAATTCAACCATCAAAATGAAACAAGATGAAACTAGGTTTATGGCTAGCTAAAGACCATTCCTTAACCATTTTGCTTCACCTATTAAGGTTTACAAGGAAACTAAAACTCTTTATAGGCTGCATACCCATTCATTCCAATAGGGTTCAATTTTTAAATGAGAATATATTTAGTAGAATTTGAGATTTAAAATTCCACATTGTAGGTATTATTATATGCCAATGAATTCATAAGATCCCAATAGTTAATAAAGGGGCATTTTTAACACTATAAAAAACCCCCATAAAATCCCAATAAAAAACAAGCCATAATCAACACAACTTCAAAAAATTGAAGCATATAGAGGAGTATAATTGGTTACGTCCAATAATTATAGATAAAAATATTAAGTATTCAATAGCCATTAATTAATTAGATCCCCATAACAAGTCTACAGGGATCGATTCCATTCATTATGCAAAATAAGAATGACCAAAAACCCACAAACTAAAATGACTTCATTTACAAATGCAATAAAAAATCAGATAACAGGTAACCCATTAATGTTTTACATAAAGAATGAATCAATTAATAGCCATTAGAGATTCATCAATAAGTATCATGACTTCCCCATGAAACAATAATGGTTCTCTTTATTTATTATTAAGACACAATAGAAAATTTCCATTCACCCTTTATAGAAACCATTAGAACTTACTTAGATGAAGATACAATCTGCCATTGGGAAAACCTAGGTCTTCATGATGCCCTCCTCCTCTTATTTTACCCATTGTGGCTTCCATATCCTCAAGGTGATATTAAAATTTGTGGCCTCCTTCTCCATTTACACACACCCAATAATATCCCCCACAAAAAAAAATGTCCATGTTATTCTCATCTAGGTTTTTTTTTAGGCAACAAACATCTCCTAATAATGGTGTGAGATTTTTAGCCTCCATGCCCATACCATTCATCCTACCTTCTCCCCTAAGTAATGGGCTCTAATGGTGTGATTTTTCCCTACAATAAACTCCATAATGGTGACATGAGTAAGCCCATAAAATAAAATTAATAAATGGCCACTGACCAATAGAGATTCAAAATCACAAAAATAATCTACCCAAGGTGGCTGAACAATAAAATTAGAGTGTGGGTCAACCCACACAATAATTACTATAATAATGTGGAACCTAGCATGATGACTAGGCCTAGTACAAATTCCATGCCCAAGGTCCAAGTCCATACACTTGGGTTGTAGTCACCTAACCTAACAATACAACCACTAGGACACATGGAGATTCAACCACATCATTCTACAAGGCTATGTCAAAAACCAAGCAACACAAGGCTCATAACTTCACAAATTAAATAAGATAAAACATCACATCCATATAAGGGCAAAATAACAATATGACATGCAAAATTAATGACAATATAAATCAAAACTTGCTCAACACTAAAGTAAGGTAATAAAGACAGCCAAAATTAATACATCTAGAATAGTCACAAGGACAAAAATAGAAATAATTAAAAGCATTAAAGATGATGGTGGCTATAGTATCCTCGTCATAAATCATTATACCTATCAGAGTTACTTCTGAATACTCATTAGCCTCTCGATTATACATCAAATTTTTGAATCCCACTACTGATCCTAGATCATTGTCTAGTTCCTACCGTCATTGAAAAGAGACATCAACAACACCTAAATGAGTATCAATATCTAATAACAATAAAATTTTGAAATCATCATAATATTTAACATGATATGCTAAATCAAATATAATCATCTAAGGTAGTAATGAATCAAAATCAATATTGATAAACATGATAACTGATCTGTGTCAATAATAACAATCAACAATCATTACAAAATTCAAGTGTCAATCATAACTCAATAACATGATATAGTGATAACATATAATAATACACTAAAGCTAAACAACACTTAGCCTGATAAAATGAATTAGCGTAAGTATCAACTATAGTATTAAAAAAATTATAAAAATTATATAGGATGTCTCATAACACCAAATATGAAATAGAATACATAACTGACTAGTTAGTCCAATGCTTAGCAAAACATGCTATAATGGGCTTCTACTCTAGCATCTACAATTAGTCATAAGGTTGGGTCATAATAAATTCTCATTTTTAGCTTGTCTTATTTTCATTGCTTTCTTCCCTATAATGGATCCATTTTCTCCTTTAACCACCTTTATTTTCATATCATCTTATTTCCACTCTTCCTCTAATGTATATTTAATTTTTGGATTTTTTTCATTAGCATTCCATTAACACTGATTCTATCGAGTATAATCCTCTTTTTACAAAGATTTATTTATCTACTCCATTTATTTCTTAATTTTATTTAACAATTGGCTCCTTATATCCTTCTACATGTTATATTATTCCTATCAAGTTCATATTTTCATTTTCCTTCCTTGTTGCTATTGATACATATGTAAAAACAAAAATAAAATTATAGGATTTAAGATTTCCCATAGGCATCTTCAACTGTAATGCCTCTTCTAAATTTTCATCTCCTTATTAACATGCTTGGAATGATATTGAAATCAATTTATATATATTATTTTATTTTATTCTTTTCTCCCATTCTTTAATTATTTTCCTTTCCTCAATATTTTCTAATTTATGTTATTTTCTTTTATTTACTTGGACATTAAATGTATGGCATGTAAAAAATATTGGCACTCTCTTTTTTAATTCTTCTCATCTTCCTCATTGCATACATTATATGGAATAAATATCACTTGCTTAATATTTTATTCATAAATTTATTGAAGTGCAAGATTTTACACTTCTTATTATAACTTTTTTGTCATCTTTATAACTTCTAAAAGGTGTATTACTACTCTACTTTTTTCATCATCTATTTTATATTTAGCCTCCTTTGTGAGGATGTCTTATTCTCCATTATTAGCTACTAAATATGGTATAAATTAATTGTTAATCTCTTCATCCTATCTTTCAAATGTGTGACCTTTGTATACCACCATTTTTGCTTGTGAATTTACTTTGTCTCCTTCCATTATTATTACATATTATATTGCTTCTTTTATAAATATACCTACCACCTCCAAATTTATCTTTTCAATTGGTGAAATTACTTCCACATATCCTTAATTAACCTCCATGGATTCTATAATCCAATATATTGCATCTTATTATAATCTTATGTGGATTATTCTCACATGTTTTTCTCCTTGTGTAGCCTCCAATAAATGGATGAAACCTTATTCCTTTTCTAGGCTCCTAAATGTTTATGTTTGTTAAAATTCTTATGCTAACTTATACTTTATCTTCACCTTCTACCTTAAAGGATGTTTTAATTATTTTATCTTGTGTGTCTAAAAATATCACACCCTCTCTAAATTTTCCTTCAACTCTTCAAACATAGTAAGAGATATATAAGATCTATCCATATTCCTTAAAATTTCATTAATCTCCATTTTTTATACATGTTATTCAATACATTATTTAGTTATACTAATTGTGCTTCTTATTACTCAATCCATTCTTATTTAGTTGTTAAGGATTGATCAATGCCATTTTCACTTATTCTAATTTTTTTATCTTAGGATCTAAATATAAATTACTTTTTATAGTTGTTGTCTCAAGTAAAGGAGGAGAGTAAGGATTTAGAATCTCCACATTGAATACTAGATACAAACCCAAATACTATGGAAGGTTAATAAAAAATGTATTCTCTCCAATTATGCAAAGGATGGTTATAGACCATAGCATATAGGATTGATATTATCGTGCAATCCCTTGAATCATTCCTTTTGAAAGTGTTAATAAAATTTATCATTAGACTTGAACTCATGAGGTGTGTGATGTATGTAAGGGATTATTATAACTTTAGTCAATGGTTATAAATTATTTGTTGAAAATTTTGATGGAATCTATGAATGTCTTGAAAAAACATTTGTGCCATGTTTGTTTCATGTTCTTATGCTCTTGAATCCATGCCAAATGGTGTTTGGTAGGATATATCTAATGGTGTCCTTAATTAGATCCCAACGAATTTATAAAGGGATTATGCCCTATAAAGTTGTGCAAATTTATATTATAGGCATGTCAAATATATATCAATTTATCATCCCAATTGTAAAATTGTATATTATTTTATAGGCACATAAGACAAACAAATGTATGGTTGAAAAATTATATTAATCCATTTGTCTAGAGATGAAAAAAACTAATTCAATATAGAATGTATCCATAATTCCCAATTAATCTTACCAAAAGTGGATGAAAAACCTTAGGTCAAGGTTAGATATTATATAAGTAGGAAAATTGAAATGAAACTACACATGGTCAAAGAAAGAGTGTGTAGTTTTCAATGCATTGATTCCCTTTTTATTGGAAACCATGATGACATTATTAGAAAAACTATCCAAAAAATTAAATATATAGTCATTATAGTGTATTATTATAGGCATTACATTCATGAAATCCATGATGATTATTCCCATTTCTTATAAGGAACTAGCAAATGTGTGTAAATTCCTAGGTTATTATTCATTATCTTGTAGATGTAATGAGAAATGTGTGACTTGATGTGGCACTCAACATATGTGTGCATTTATGGTAATTATAAGTGTTATATATTAAGTTGATTATCAATGATAAATTAAAAAGATATATCATATAGTAGAAAGTAAAGGAAATATTAGAAAAGGTAAATGGACACTAAATGTATAACTAAAATAAAAAAGTTGTATTATGTTAAGTCTTATACAATATTTGAAAGATAAAATGTATGATGTCTATGTACTCCATAACTTCATTTTAATCAACTATAAATAATGAAATATATATTAATATACAAAAGAGAAGTATGAAGTGTTTTTTGCACCATTACAATGGTTGGTAATAATCACTTCATAGCTAATCATTAGACTGATGAACTATGTTGACATTAATGTCATGTTACATAGTAAAATATTGATACTATAAGAGTTTTAAGGTATGGTAGAATAAAATTTAGGAATTGTAATTTATCATATGTGTGATAGATATTGCAATCAATTTGATAATGAAGTTGTATGAATTGTTCAAAAACATTTGGATATGGTGAATTGAATTGATGATGTAGACCCTCCTAGGTCAAGAACACATCGTTGAAGAGAAATGTTCCTCATTGCATAAAGTTTCAAAATAATATGTGGAATTTTTTTTGAAACCTACACTTTTGTAACCCTTTTCCCTAGGGAGGTAATTAAATTCATTTTACAATCTAAAAGAAATAGATCTCTTGTTGACACGTCTCTTTGGAAATTTCAATGACTTGATATGATTCCATTAGTTTAGTGTAGCCTATATTTATCCATGTTTGCTAAAGAGTCTCTAAAACATATGAAGTATCCAAAAAAGGTGGAAAATAATGGTACAGGATTTTCTCATTTAATATTAAATATAACTTGAGGTAAAAATAAAGATTGAGCTCAAAAGATTTATCTCCTATTTCCTTGTTGATGGTATAGGGCCCATATAAAATTGGATTAATATTGTGTTAATCATGTGTCAGTATTTCCTTCTATATGTGTATCTGAATTTGATCACCAACCTATAAGGTGTGTAGTGTTTGATGGTTATCATGGAACTGCTTATACTTAGTATTTTCCCATTGTATAATGGCATGCACTTTCTATTAAATACTCTCAATAATTTGAATAGATTTATCATAGTTAATTTTATATAAAGGAGTTTATTTTTTTAATATTTTAATAGTATATGATGATGGAAATATAAGATAAGCTATGTAAATGGGTGTTAAAATCTAAAAACCCAAGTAGACCTAAAAAAGAATTTTTCTATTGAAGCAATATTGAATGTATTGGTTCTTTAAATTGTATATTATGATAATCTGCATTATCATCTTAATTACAACTTTATTGTGTCCATCATTTTTTGGATAGATCATAGTAGACTTCTTCAACTTTGTGTCTAGAATAAGACATTGTGACTTCTATAAATTTCTCAAGAAGATTGTATCCTCTCATATAAAATATATTTTTAGATTCAAAAGTGGATCCAAAAATGCTGAAATTAATTTTTAATTAAAAATAAAATACAGGGGAGTGGAAGGATATAAATGTGGGGGATATTTAAAATCTATTGAGCTTTTATGATTCTAAAATTCTAAACATTAGGCAACATGACAAAAAAAAATCTTTTTTTTTATCCACCCATAATTTTAATTTCATGGGAATATTTTGAAATAAGAAAACATATGTATGTGAGGAAAACATTAGGATTTTTCTTTTGTAAAGGTGGCTACGATTTTCAATTGGAAGATAAGCATTTATAATCCACCATTTCTCTTTCTTATTCACATGTTATATAAAAATAGAAAGTGTCTCTTTTATTTAGATTTTCACCCCATGGAATATTTATATCCATTTTTTAGATTGTTTCTGAAATTATGTGCCTCATCAATTATTTTTCTCTTTTATGTTCATTTTAAGTAATTGTACATGTAACAATGCAATATTTTAGTGCCTTATGAATATTTTGTTGCCCTATTTTTTCCCTTGGTATTATTTTATGTGTGTTTTCCTCTTGCATATTAGTTATGAAATTTTTCATTTGGATTTACAACACTTTCTCTTTAAGTTAGTCCGCTGAATGAGTGGTCAAAACACTATTATGGTGCATCTCCCTTTCATATTGTCACTATTTTTTCTTATTATCCCATTTCACCCCTTATATTCTTTAGATTAATTTTATTATAGGACCCAACCTAACCATCCCAAAAAAATTTATGTTATTGTACTTAATTACTCATATACACTAGTATATGGTTTTAAGATGCAATTGTAATATTTATTTTAATTCATGGCTAGGCACTAATTGGTGCATACTTATACACAACATATTATTAGATAAAATTATCAATTAAATATATAATTAATTTAATTATGTTAATAATATTTTTATTTTTTTATATTTGTAACTACTTATCAAAACCTTAAACATAACCTTAGGTTCCTCTTTTATCTATATAAGAACATAGAGACCTAGTGGGGGTTGGATATTTTCAATGAAATTAATAGTTATACTAATAGAATTTGGCCAATGCTCTTAATCAAAAGATAGAGTTATTCTACTTGTAAGATATTTTTTTATTTATTTTTTAAGATTTCATATATTTATGCATGTATGCATTGTGTATTTTTTGTCTTATGGTAGATAACATGATTATGGACCCTATCCAGATAATTTAATAAAAAAATATTTATAATCCATTTAAAGTTATAAATTATGGTGCTCAATGTCAAGTTTAACATGTGTTATAAATATATTCATCAACAAGTATGATTGACTGGGTTCCAGAGATGATATTTCTTTCTTACAAGATATAATATTTTTTATCTTTGAGACCTTATCAAATACTACATAAGCACAATCATTCAAATTATTTGTAGTAGGGTAACCTAAGAGGAAATATATGGAAAAATATTCCCATGCATTCATTATAATCAAGAATTTTTTTCACAAATCTTTCTCGTTATTCTCGAGTTTAGCAATTTCATAAACAATACAAAACCTAGTGTATTTGACAACATTTGACCTAACATGTGGCTTAAAAAGTATGTTTGTAACACCACAAGGGTATTTTTAATTCCAAAATTTCCTATAACATGGATAAAATGAGTCTTTCATATTAATTTATGTATTTTTATTTCAATAAATACACACAATTTCCTAAGATGATATAAGCGTCTATCTTGCTAATAGAAATATCAAATTAAATATCCAAAAATAAATTATGATATATTGCAAAAAAATCCATGTCATATTGATACATTTATGAATATTTTTTATTTAATTTCCACATTCATCAATTACATAAAGGAGAGCTTGATATGGAGGCTAACTTAGATAACATGTTACCATATTAACACTTTTCTTCTTATGATTGATGTTCAAAATGAACCACTGAACATAAGAAGACCATTTTTTATGACACTCTTATTCTAATTTATTTTGATTTGGAAATAATAGGAGTGAATTTTTATTAGTTTGGATCATAGTCTCCTTAAAAAATATATAATGCTTCTAATGATTACATGCCTAAACAATAGCATAAATCTTAGAATCATATATTGAATATTTATTTACTAGCACAATTATTTTTTAAATACGGTATAAATTTATGTGATCATGTTGAGTGAGGACCATTACAAGTGCATAATCATATGCATAATTCTCAATCTCAATTTTTTTATATTAAAGATCATGTAACACAAGTATTGGCATGAAATGAATCTGAATTTTAATGATTTTAATGATTTCTATTATGTGGATGACTAGATGAATCTTTATTTGGTGCCACCTTTTGTAAATTGGTTTGGGGGATAAGTGACATGATCAAAACTAAGTACAAATTTTATGTGTAAATTTAATAGTTATAAGAAGCTATGAATAATTATGAGATTATTTAGTAGAGGACATTCTTGGATGACTTAAATATTTTTAAAGACCACATGCATTCCTATTTCATACTATATATCCTATATTTAATATCTTTTGTATGTAAAATGAAAATTTATCCATGTTAGTACATTATTGTTCTACCTCAAAGTATTAAACACTTATTAAATATGGAATAAATACTCAACCCATGTTTTTTTTAAGATTAGGATGTCATGAAGGTAGACTACAAATAAAGTAATGATTTACCTAAATATGTAATTCATCATTGATATGAATCTATCATGTGCTTCAGTAAATTTAATTGGCATAACCCACCACTCATGAGAACCTCATTTTGTCTTGAAGGATACTTTATACGTGTTTATACAATCAAAATGAATATGATGATACCAAGACTTATGTTCAACTTTGGCGATGAATTTTTCATAGTGGATTTGATCTAGTAGGTCCTCAATCATTGAAATAGGATAATGGTTCTTCACATAGATTTGTTTCAGAGCTTTATAATCAATGTAAAACCTCCATGTATTGTCCTTATTTATCACAAACATAATTGGGATACCACAAGTGATTATTTGGTCTTGATGTGTCCTTTTTATACAATTTCATGGATTTGTGTTTTGATAAATTCATCTCTATAAATTATTTGTGGTATAAAGAGCCTTTGATTAGAGAGAGTAGATGGATAAAATCAACAGTGTGATTCATTGCACAGTGTGCAGGGAATTATTTTAAGTGACTAAAAAGTACATCATTTTATTATTCCAACATGCAACTCAACTATGTGGTTTCTTATATTATTGGAATCATGACAATATGCCACAAGTACATTCTTACATTTATGTCTCACCATAAAAAACACAAAATTATTTCTAAACCTAACTAGCTTCTTACACTATTTTGTGTTAATGAGTGATAAATTTATAAGTAATTTTAGTATTTGATATCTCTTATCATCAAAATATACATTAAATTATTTTTATGATTTATTTTATAGGCTACATGCTAATTATAAAGTGATAATTTTACAAGTAAAACAACACATACATCTAATGGTATTATGTCAAAACAAAATGCATATTGAAAGGGATTTTATTTATACACAAGGTGATAGTAATGAGTGGTGTATTTCTCACGTCCCACATTAAACCATCCAATTGAGTATGGTTGTGGTTAAGGAATCAATGTAAGTTTTATTCTATGAGCTTACTTCAAGACAAATCAAGTTATTCTAAACTTCATTGTCAGTGTTGAAGTGTACTAGTTAACCATTGACCGACATTTAATCTAATGGAATAACATTTTTGCTTCTTCTCACTCCATTTTGGGGAAGTAGATATGTTTTTGGTGCTAACCTTTACACTGGGTTTAAAATCCATGATAACTTTACTATTATCTAGTAGAAATTATTGATTGGAGTGATTATTGTAGTTATGAACTCATAACCAATTTCCAATATTGGACTATTTATTCTAATCATTTAATATATTTTTATTTTTCTATGGATGGCTCAAAGGGGCACTCCATAGTTTGAATTATACTTGGACAACTTAGATTGTGGCTTATTCCAAGACTTGAAATACTCTTTATTGGTTTTCATTTTGGTATTTTAGTAAAAAGTTAAATAAAATAAGTAGGATACTCCAATGGAGGATAGATGGAATAAATAAAGTATATCATTATATATATGCTCTCAAGCCTAAACTATACTTCAAAACAAGGTTTTATGTGAATCCTAGTCATTGAATATGGAAACCAAAATATGAAATGTATATATGTATTCATATATAGATTGATCATGGCATTAGTAAAACTTAGAAAACTTGATGTACTCATCATCAATGTCTCTGATAGGATAATAGGTTTACTTGAGTGCTCCCTTGAAATCATTTTAGGATAGTTGAGTTCAAATTAAGACACCTATTGGAATACCAAATAAAAAAATTATGAATGAATATATAAAACATGAGAACACACAATAGGATTTCACCTTGGACAAATAATAGATATTAACATTACTAGGATCATAATTAATGCTATATAATATTCTTAACATTAATGAGACATCATGCACAATGCCTAAAACACTTGAAAATAGAGAGAAAGATAGAGCGAACAAGAGACAAAGGGGAGGCATGATGATGACCCAAAAATCACACCAATAATAATAATTCAATGAATAATAGACAAGTAATCAAAAATTATATATACACCTAGGGGCTATTTTCAAGTATTTAAAGATATACCAATTTTAACATATTATGAAATTTTCAATTTTCTTGAGTAAAATATTGAACCCAAAATAGTCTTATTACGACATAATTGTCTTGGATTATATATCATGTCTACCATATAAAATGGATTTATATACCCTTAGTTTCATTCCACTACTATTTTCTTGGCTTTGGAAAACATTTTTTTGATTGATTAGCATTTAATAGCTTACATCTCTGGAGTTTACCCTGTGGGTGGTTTTTCTATTTGATGAGATCTATAAAGGAGATTGCATCATTATATGAAAATAAATTTATAGGTTGGAAAAATATAACCAAATATTTGTTATAATTTTGTGAATAAAATCTTCCATGCACTAATATACCCACTCCTCAAGATAATTCTCATTACATTGTCTTATAAATTCCTAAATTTGAAAAAACATGTCAATACTTTGAAATGCATAATTTTATTGGATACTTTTTGGGTTAAATACCATATAAATCCATCCTCAATATTTGGGTATAGACTCAATTTTATCCCCAAGGAATTAAACTTGTTGCGGTTTAAAACCTTACCAATTGTTTTTTGCATTTTACATTTTTAATCCTAGCCCATTCCACTGTTATTTTTTAGCAAGGTCCTTAATATGTTAAGGCCTCATAAATAGTATTTTTATCTTGATATACAGGATTTATTATCTTACACAAATACAAACTTAATGTCCCCATTTCAATTTTATTTATTTATATTCCTATGCCTTATGGCCCTTCATGGAAAAACTTTCCAAACCCTTCAGTTATTTCATTTATTTTGAATATGATTGGCTTTATGATTTTAGACACAAAAAGATAATAGTTTTTTAATTTTAACTTATCCAAGACCTTCGAAAAACCATAGATATCTAGTTTTTAATTTAAATTTTCACTTAATGAGTGTCTTATATCAATTTACCAAACACTTGATTTTATTACTAGTCAGAAGAATAAAACATAATAGGTTTACCTCCCATGACCATTAACAACCCTCTAGCTAAAACCATGACTAAGAAAATCAATTCCCAATAAGGGTTAAATTATGACTTGAAAGTCACGGGATGATGGAATAACTTTAATAATTTTAAGAAAAAACACCCCAATGAAAAACCTAATATGTTTATGGTCTCCATAGTTACCAATACACTACTAGTGTCTCAAGATCTAGTTACTAAATCTCCTTGGGTTAACCTTAGGATGACAGTGTCAAATATTCAAAAATTAACTAATATGGTGCTCAAATCTAAGATTTCATAAATCTGAATTTTTATTTTAGGTCATAAATGTCTCTGAATATGAAATTATCTACTATGAATAGTATTTCATATTTATTGTCCCCATAACCTAGGGAACCCCATATTTATCCCCATCAACAAGTAACATAACATCCATGAATACCTTCCTAGGAATATAGGAGAGTTATTATGTTCAAGAAGAGTGACTAGTACAATTTACAAGCTTCCTCTCTAAAAGTAAAAATATAAATTTTTCCAAGTAATAGATTTATGGGACTTGAATACCATGATGGAAATAAAATAAACATTGATAGTTATTCATGAATTTTTTTCATTGAATGTGTGTGGTTTAACTAACCCAACCCATAAGTACATGGGTATGACTAGATGTTAAAAATTATTTGAAATGCATGTGTTATTTTCACAACACAATAAGATTATCATCTATTCCCTAAATAAGGTAGTTAATATTATTTTTATTAATGATACTTTTCATATGGATTACCATGATATGAGATGTGGTGTAATAGTCACATCAATAAAACCACATTTTACATCATTTATAATAAAATGGGGGGTGGATCCATCTAATAGTGCCATATAGATAGTTTTTTATTTTGATGGCAAGTCCTTTGGCCTAGTTAGCCTCTATGCTTCTAAAAATGACATGGAAATATGAAACTTTACAAATGGTTATCGAAGGAGATCTTGGTTGAAAATCAAATATTTAGATGAGGTTTTAACATGATTAAATTGTAAAATATAAGAATGATATTATTCCCATGAAATGGTGATCTATTGAAATACAAGTGTGGGTTAATATTAGTTGTATGATGCTAGTAACCATCATAGTTTCTCTTGGATCCCACCCCTTGGTTCACTTGCTTAATCCTTTTCCAATGAAATGATAGAGTGATCAAGAGGCCTAAAATATAACTTCTTATTAATAAATATGTTTATAACATCACATAGTGTTTTTAAAGTTTGGTTAGTGTGTTTTTTGATATTATTGTATCAGATTGTCAACCCATATAATTTCACATGGAATGGTCTACTCCCTAGCTTAGGTCCTAAAAAACCAATTTTATCTCAATAATTCACATTCTCAACATGAATTAAACCCTATGCACATCAAGTAGGTTTATAATATAGTCCCACACCCTTATCATGAAAAATAATTATATTGATTAGTGAGATGTGACCATTATTTTCTTTGTTACTATATTAACAATATTTTACAAACAATTGGCCATCTTAAAAAAGGACCAATATTTCTCATACTAGAGAGATCATTAAGGTGTCCCAAGAGTTGAACCTATCTCCCATTAATAAAAATATTCAAGTATAGATGATAGAGAGGAATTCCAAATGTAATTTAACTTGGATTCAATAAGTTCATTGTGTTAAAATATGAGTTATAATATGTTGCCTTAGATTTAGGAATAAACTGTGTCTAAATAGTTATTTCAAACTTTGACAGATATGCATAGTGTTATATACATTAAGGTGCTTGAGGATGTTTTGGATTGACTTACTAGTCTTATAGACATATTGAAATCCTCTGTTAGGAAATACAAGTAGGTATTTCAATCCCAAAAATTTAATAAGGATTTGGAGGATGCCCTACAGATATGATTCAATTTAGTTGCCTTAAAATATATCTCAGCCAAATAATTTCTTTTGATATACCTTTCTTTATTAAATATTTCTATGAGATCTATCAAATCATTTATGATTTTGGTGGGTCGAATAAGCATAAAGTATACACTAAAACCATAGCCAATAGGTATCTTAGCAAGCTCATTAATAAATTAAATATTTATTTCATCCCCAAGTTAAGAGATCCAAATATTGTCACTAATTAGAGACCCATCACCTTATTCAATGTCTCTTATAAGATTATTTCCAAATCACCAGCCTTGTTGATTAGATGTCTTTTTCCTTTAGTGGTCAAACTTCAACAAATAAGGTTCATTTAAATAAAATATATTATTAATAATATCATAGCTACATAAGAAGGGATAGAATGGGTTGAGGCATATCAATAATATTTTTTCTTTGTTAAAATTGATTTTGGGAAATCATATTATAGGATTGGATGGCCTTTAATTATTTAACTATTAATTTTGGACCCATATTTCTATAATCAATACAATATTTTTGTTGTGGAGATGCCTATACCTATTTAACTATTAATTAACATCAATATAAGAATATTAGTTTGTTCACATCTATTATATAGGGTTTTCTTTTGGACCCCTCTCTTTTTGTATTATTTGTTAAAGGTTATGTTTTATCTCCCTTCCATAATCCCATCAAGATTAGATCTTAAATGACCCCTTTGTTAATGATTACTTTACCACCATTCTAGGGGAGTTATTTGTGGTCAAGAATACTAGGAAGTATTTTCATATATTTTTCCTTGCTTCAAGTTTTACATATAATGGGTTAAGACTCATTGCTGCAAGAAATCCTTTGGCCCTCAACCCAATTAGTTTGAGACCTAAAATTGGAAGTGGATTTATCCAAGTGAAATAATTCAATTATTACGTTCCCTTTTCTTTTCAAGCATATCAAGTGGAGTTATGGAACTACATCATTTAGGGGATTCAAATTTTTTTTTCTCCTACTAGACAACTAATCTACTTTCCTTTGTAGGTAAATTCCAACTATCATATAAAGTGTTAGCAACAAATCATGTACTATTCCTGATGTTGGGCACCCTCTACTTAATCCTAAAATAAATTGGATAAGTTTCTTATAGATTATATTTTTGCCAATTTTGAAGGAAATAAAAACATTCTTATAGTGACATGGGAGTTGTTTTTTAGGCCCATTTATGTTAAATGTTTATAGTTAATTGATATTGATAAACAAGGGATACCCTTCTCTACCAAATGGATTATTTATGCCATTAAAGGAAAGGAGGATTGGAAACTTATTCTCATGCATTATATTTATTTTAAAAAAATTTATAGAAGAGTGGACTAGAATCGATTTGTATTTCAATCCTTTCTTATTGTTCCAGCAACTATAAAAAATTTAGGCACATTTTTTTCTAAGAACATCTTGAAATATTTAAAATTTACAAAAACGTGGCTAGTTTGGAAAGGGGAGTAATTTAAAAATACATTATATAATAATATTCACTCACTCCTTGTTATGATATCCAATTATCTCTCACAATGTGAGTCCTCTAACCTCCTAGGGTTAAATCTCTCATTATATTTTGAAAATGCATTCTCATTATGACTAACATTTTTTATAATATGGATAGATTGTGGTCTCCATAACTTTCTCTCAAAATTAATTATGGTCTCAAAAATCACAATATTGAGTCATTTGTTTAGATTTAAATGGTTGTTCCTAAGGATTATTCTTATAAAAATGTCCTAGAATCTTCCCACAATAATGGAAATTTTGAAACTAGATTTCCTCTACTCCTTTTATATCTTACAAGCCTTAGCTTGCTTATTACTAACATTTTCTTAGTAGTTCCACCTTAGAAAATGCTTACCAAACTTTTTAACCTTATCAACTCATGTTATTGTTGGAAAATAATATTCTATATCATTTTATCGACAATGGTTGAACCCAAAAATGATCATTTATCATGGTCGATTTTATACCAAGGTATTCATGTAGATATTTTTTTAAAAAATAGGGAATCCTACTCCATATGTCATTCCTATAGGAAAATGGATTTTATCAAACACATTTTTTATTTTTTCTTAGGGAAAAATAGGGATATAAGTTTGTTCATTCCTTTTTTCATCATTTCAGTCTAAAATCTTTCACATTGTATATCATCCTCCTTGAAGATTCAACATTTCTTTTAGCAAAATTCAAGAAAAGTGTAATTTTTATATCATCTTTAGTAAAATTTATTTTGAATAGAGTGAAATTTGTATTAGATTAACAAGTAAGTAGAGTCTTCAAAATCTAATATTCCTCTTATGCCACTCAGACTTCATTTTTTATAACTTATGCTTAACTTACATTTCTATTGAGGTACATAGATTCTATTGTGGAGTAAAATGTAGATTTCATCAATTAGCAGTTCATATTAAAGGATATATAAAATTTAATAACCTGCTAGAAATTTATATCAAACAATAAAACCATTCTCATCTACATCTCACAATTGAAGTTACTATAAATTTTAATCTTATTAAATAACCATCTAATGATTTTTAAAAATATTTAAGAATATTATGGTATTAGATTTTTTAATTTCCCATATGTGGTACAAAAATATTCATACCTTTGATTAAGAATTATAAAACATTAAAAAAATAATAAATAATTCATTTAATTAATTCCACAATCAAACATGTATGAGGATGGAGGGTTCTTAGTTTTTTAGGAATTTTCATAAGGTATTTTGAGTCATTTATTAACATTTCATCACAATCAAAACCTATCAATGTGCATTTTATACCTATCATACCTACTGACACCAATTTTTGATATGTCATTTTCACTTATGCTAGAATTGTATAAATAGACCTAGTCCAACTTTTAGGATTGTATTGATAATACTATTAAAAATATAAGATCTTCGCAAGGCCTAAAATTTTGAAATAAACTTCTAAAATTTTATTGATCACATATTTCCTTTCACCATAGATGTCTAATCTAGATTTGGTATTATAATATCAGTGAGTTATATAATATAAAATGAATAAGAATGGGGATTTGAGAGTTTATTTAATAAGGTTATTTGGTAGCTAGCCTTTTAATTTTTCAAAACCCTCAAAATACATATAAAACATGAGAAAATAAAATTACTCTACAAAAATACCTCCAACATATGGTCCAAGATTCCCTAAAAATAATGCTTGACAATAGTTGGTAAGTGCCTAATTGTACTGATGATCAAATGAAACTAATTTATTTTAAATTTATAGGTTATTTAAATTAAAATATTATAAATATTTACATGCATGACTGACTTTTGGAGGTTACAAATATGAAATGAGGAAAGGTTTTGATTGGCCCATCCATATTTATTGTTAACAAAAGCTAACATGATAAGACCAATAAAATAATCATAATAGTTGTGCTCATGACTATATGTACAGACTTAGAAATAGGATATGGAAATACTCATAGAATGGGGATGCTCAAAATGGGGTTTAGATTGTCAAATTATTTATAATGGTTGAATAATTCCAAATTTAGATGAATAACTTGAAATAACAAATATAAAATAACATGCAATAAATTCAAAAGGAACATTTTCATGTTTACATGTTTTAACCCAACTTGAGGTGTTCACTTCACCACAAAACTAATGACAAGAGCACACACTTCAAATTATAAAACACAAAAATTATATAATCTGGCATATAGAGATGTTCCATGTTGAAACCTACAAAATCACACTTATATGTCATGCACAAAAATGAATGAGCAGGAAAAGGTAAAGTTGGGTTATAAAATGATATACCACATTTGTTCCTAGAATTCAACAAAATTATGTGATTACTCTATCAATTATCAAAGAAGAAATAAATATTAAATAGAATTTGAAACTTGTATGCCTTTACATGATGGGCTTCTACATTCGAAAGAAAATTTGAGAAATGTGTCACTGATAATTGTGAATTAAAGTTAGAACCCTGTATATTTTAGGAGGAATTACCTCAATCCAATATCATTATGAATATATTATTCATATTAAGATAAAAAAATATATTATAATAAAAAATTAATAAATATGGAATATGGTTTTCCATTGGAGAGATGAGATGATTGCATCAAATGAAACAAGTGTATCTTGATTATTTAACATGATTTTACATTTAAAATAATTCCATGATAATAATATGTAACATCATCATATATGGATCAATATTATCAATGCTTTTTAAGATTGAAAATCCAAATTTCTATCTAGAAATGTGATTTTTCATCAAAATTACCCACACCATTATTTACAGTTGAAAAAAAATCAATGGTCAATATTTAAACATAAGGTCATGGTTGTGTTGAATTTTACATATTTTAATATTATTCACATTAAAACTCATAGATAAAAATTTAATTCATATTAAAAATTCCCTTAGGGCTATGAACTATGTTTGACAGATGGAAACAAATTGACAATGGAACAAAGGCTTGCAAATAGCTACTTCCCCTTAAAATATATCTAGTTGTGTTTGATTAAATGTTTGAGTTTATTCATAAATCTTGAAGATGGGATTTTAAATCCCACAAGCTAAATATGAACCTTTCTAGCTTTATCCATTAAGCCTGCAACACTTTGTAAGCTTGCAATATTCACCAAAACTCTTGTAATCCCCAAATTAGGCAAAAATCAAATTGAAACATGGATCTAAATCTATAATCTAACTTATACCTATTTTTTTCTAATGAAAGATCAATCATATGATTAATATGGTCCTATTTCAAACACTTTAGTTAAGAAAAACATGTGATCTTCTGTTCATAAGATAAAAATAAGTGTAGAACCACTCATTTAATCACAAGGAGTAAAGGCCATGACTTTACTTTCTAATAATGCAAGTACTTCACTTGATCCATTTTATTTTTCCTCCTTTTACAAGTACCTGCTAGATGTTTGACCATCTTCCTCTCTCCATATTTTCTCACCTTGATCTCTACCAAGCCCACTACTTATAAATAAATTGACCACCTCCTCCAAATTTATTTCTCTCTATTCTTCAACTATTTTATGGGATATGACCCCACTTTAATCCATCTTCCTCCAAAACTTATCTTGATTTTTATCTTTACTTTTCTAGTATGCTTCTAAACCTAAAACCAACTAAACTCTATTAAATGTAACTCCTCCTCCATCATTATAGCTTCCACCTCCTCCTTTATGCAATGAACATCAAGATAATTACTCATTCTTCTCATGCATACCTCTAAAATTTCTTGGATTTATTCCTCCCTTTTTGTCCTTATTGTAACTTCTATCTTCATTGTAGATTTATTAGTTATGAGAGCTTTAAAAATCTGTTACAACTCCTTGTAAACCCTTCATGAATTATGAGCTCAAGTATATCATTTATCTCAATGTGGAAGGATTCCTTGAGTGCCTTCTCCTTCGCTGCACCTACACATAGTCTAAAAAAATCTAAAATAAAGTTAAATATATTAATTAAGAATTACCATGGGTGTCTTTAGTCTCTTTCCATTATGCCACTTAGGCATGCCTTGCAATTCTCATTTAAATATTTCCTTATTTTCATTGATTTATGCCCTATAGAGGACTATTATGAATCCATTTTATTCTTCATCCACCTGTACTACCATATCATCTTATTTCCATATCATCCACCTAGACTATTAAGAATTATTTGAGCACTTAAATTTTAAATCTCTTACTGAAAACATGTCAAAGAAAAAAAATCAATGTATTAGTAAATATAATGGAAGAGAGTATGTTAATAACTATATGATCAATTTTTGTGAGCAAGAATGCATCCAAATCTAGCATATTATGCCCTACACTCCTTAGTATAATGGTTTGTATGAATGAAATAATAACATACTCAATGAAATGTAAAATTTCATGGATAAGGTAATTTAGTGTGAAAACATCACTTAAATTTTCACTCCCCCAATTATTATTAAACCATGTCTCTTGAATAAAAATGGTCTAGTGTCAAGCTCGATGTTTCTAATTTTAGGTTTTTTGTGTGTGATGTTTGAGTACATATCCCAGATGATAAGTGCAAAGTAATGGAAAGGAAGTGAAATATTTATATTTTAGTTAGATATTGTTAAGATGTAAATGCATATAATATTATTTTCTTATAAACCATTAGATATTTTAACTTATGTGATGTGTTGTTTGATGAAAATTCACATGATTAAGAGCCAACATCTTCCCCTCCTCATCCATTAGTTTATGATAGAAACATATTTTTTTTAATCAAGAAGAATATGGTTTAGATGAATTTAATTATGATTAACATTTAAATTCACATTGTTCCACCGCTAGTTCCATAATTTTTCCAAAATTCATATGCACATATAACACAACCTCACTCAAAATTAGTTTGCATAGTTCACAATGAGGCCAATGCACTAGCATGGGATCCTATAAATACACATAAGATAATATTGGAACATATATTTAGTGTTATGCATATCACAATGAGTAGTAACTCAAGTTATATATAATTATCATCAGGTAAGTAATCATCCTAGATGGCAGGCAACTATGACAAAAGAACTTCATTCTCTTAATAATAGTAACACTTTGGATTTGGTTCTAATTATGAAAGGAAGAAAATTAGTTAGTTTCTATTAGGTGTACCACACTAAGTATGTAGTAGATGGGTCCATAAATAAATATAAAAAAAGTCTTCTAGAAAAAGGTTTTTGTTAAGTTAAAGGTACTGATTAACATAATGATTTTTCTCTAATTTCTACTATGAATTCCATTGGTCTAGTAATATCCTTGAATACAACACATATATTAAAATTCCATCAGATGGATGTCAAGATTACCTACTTAAACGTAAATTATCAAGAAAAAAATTACATGTACCATCCTCCCAAGTCAATCAAAAGTGTGAACTCAAACTATCTATGTAGATTTAAAAAGTCTTATATGGTTGGAAACATTATTATTGAGCTTTATATGATAATTTAGACATATTCCTAATCAAATCTAGTTTTACATAGATTACCTCCAACTACATAGTCAACCTAAAGAAAGTAAACAGAAAACACTTGATTTTAATCCTCTATGTATATGACCTAATCCTTACAATGATTTTGACAAAAAAAACCATGATATAAAAACATGGTTGATGAATATATTATTTGGAAATGACCAAATTGATATAATTAAAAACAAATTGGCCTTTAGATCTCATATTTGTGAAAGTCATATTTATAAATCAATCTGAGTATGAATAATACATATTATACTGCTTCAACATGCAAAACTGAAACTCCACCAGAAATTATTTTTAGTATGGATTTGCTATTTCCAAAAAAAATCCTTCTCTTTTTTTTGAAGGCACACTTTATAGGAAATTAGTGGTAAGTTTTATCTATCTGACTCATACTCATCCTATTATGTACTATGAAGGATAAGTATGAAGGATTTATACATGCCCAACTCATCTCCTTTTGTACTATGAAGGATAAGTATGGTGGAGTTATCATTACTGGACATAATTTTAGTTAGATTCAACACATTCTCTATATGTTTAGATTTATACATGCCCAACCCATAATGATTTGGTATGATAAATAGAGTGTTATTCACATCACTCATAACCTAGTGGAGCACCAATGAATAAATAAAATTTATATACATTTGAATTACATTCAATAACTGATATAGGACTAGGTCATTGATCTTAACTATTGTGAATAGAAGATTAGGTTATAGACATCTTCATAAATCCCTTATTTGAGTATTTATTTTTATAGTGTAGGTAAATATTGGGAACAAAGGAAGGTGTTGTCACTTAGATTTTCACCTTTTGAGGAGATGTCTCAACTCTCCTCATCCAAGTGACACAATTGAAATACCTCTAAGATTTTGGATAGCCTAAGGATGAGGTAAATATTTAGATAGGGATAGCTCCCTTGATGTACCACTTTGGATCACTACTATACCTAAACATGGGGTGGGAGAGGGCAGCATGGGGAAGGGAGAGAGAAAACTAAAATAAACCTATACTAAGGGAAGTGATACACTAAATTGATTTATGACTACCAACCAACTACATCTTACACATGAAATCAAGAGACTAACCAAATATACACTTCTCCAATTTGCATCTTCTCACATAAATATTACATTATGAGGTTATGGATGAATGTTTAGGCTAGGAGGACTAGACAAGAGGCCTTGAATGGAACTAGTGAATATACTAACTCACTCAACCTTAACACTTCCTAGAACACTTCACATTCCCTACAAGAAAAATATTTTCAATTCCAAATAGGATGGAAGAATGAGACAACATGTTAAGGAAATCATAGTTATCACTAAGCAAGATCAATCATCCAAGTAAAAAACACTATGAAAAGTCATGAAGAGGTAAAAATAATTACTCTTATTGATAAAATGGTATGTAAATGAGTAGGGATTCACCATACCTAGGTGGAACATAAGTTACAAAGGCCAAAATGGCTAGTTCTTATAGAACTTGAAAGAGAGAGGAGAAGAAAGAAGTCCAAGGGTAACAAGAAAAATTGAAAAGATAATAAAAGGAATTAATTTTGAATTATAATAGGATTTGGGATGAACTACTTAAGGTCATAAGAGACAAGTGGCCATACAAGGCATGAAACTCATGAAAAGTGGCATAAAACTCCTTGTGTTAGCTCAAAAAACCACCTTCATCATCCACACCTATTTTAATATCATAAAATTGAATAAGGATAGGTATGATGATTGTATTTATATTTAATCCTTTCATGCATGCCTTTCCATGCATTATTTTTATTCCTGGTCATCTGGTACCATCTAAAAATGACCTATCACCATATGTAGTCTCAAAAAATCTTCTTTCATGCACCCTACACACTTGGCCTCCAAAAAAGCATAATTTTTCCATGAAAATACATGGGAGGGAGTGAATTAAATTTTTAAATACCATCCATGGAATTATATGTATCAGGTACAAATTAAAATTGGCTCACTTTAAGTTTTCCACTCTTCTCACTAGCTTGGTCACTATGTCAGTTTTGACTAGTTGAGATGAAGTAGATGGTTGAGGAACTTAGAAGTTTTTATAAGGAATTAAGATAAAATATTTATCTAGGTAAATTATCCATATTCCTCCCAGAATTTATTTCATCTCTTGAATGTTCCTATAACCTGCACAATACACAAAATAGTCAAAAGTACCATGTTTTGCTCTCTATTCATAAAATTTTGTACAGTAAAAAATTATGGGGTTGGGGGTCATCCTGAGAGAGTATTATAAAACCTCCAATAAAATTCATGGTAAAAATGATGCATTTAGATGCATCTATAGCCTCATTTTCTCAAAATGGTCACTAACAAGAGTTTTGGAGGGTTTAGGCATGTTTTACCCTCTTAAGATTTGTTCATAAAAAATTGATGTTTAACCTTTAATAAAATGACAAAAAAAGGTTTCATAGGACCCTATATAACTTCTAAAAACCTCTTAATTTCCCATGTAAAACACCAAGAGAGATATGAACTTCCAAAATTGCTCTATCGAGCTCTTCCTTCTACTTGCACAGGCTTAATGCTACCTTTGAGCCAAAAGATGGATTTTGATGGTTTCCCCATATATCCAAATATATAAAAAAACATAATTTTTAACCCTATTAACATTCTATATCTGGTTATAAATCTTACCCAAGGCTGAAAATGAAGTTGACCCCCCATTTGGCTTCTAGGCCTAAACCTTGCCTACTAGGTTTGTCTGCATAATTGAGGTTTTAAGATAACCTGTTGAGTATCACACTTTATTTATTGATTTATAATGTTTTTTTATGTGTATTATAACTCTACATATCTCTCCTCAAGTTTCAAACAACTTCTGGTTCACCTTATCACTTTCCTTCTTCAAACTTGCCAGCTTATGCACAAGGGGAAGTACCCTCTATCTGAGATAAAATAGGGGTAATTCCCGTATTCTCTCAAAAAAATGAATATTTTATGGCATTATTAAATTTTTTAGTACATTAAAACCAAAATTAAACCCTTATTCATATTATTTGATCCCTCAAAATTTTTAAAATCCAAAATAGGTTCCGAGGAAAGCAGACTGACTATATTAATTTTTAGTGTGAATTGTGTATGCTTGATTTGTGATATTTATCTAATTTATTTATAATATAAATGGCCTATTAATACTTTCATTATAATTATGGATATGTACCAATTTCCATTCATTACTCCAACCTTTCATGTACCCTTCATACACCTTGCCTAACTAGACTATATGTGCCTTTTGACTGTGTTCTGCCTTCGAAAGGCATATGTAGGTGCATGATTGTATGTTTTAGGCTTGATAAAAGGGTATAAAAATATAAATTTCTTCCCTTATGGTAATTTTTCATTTTTTAATGTTTATTTTCTTCATCCTTATGCTTTACCAACACCTAGACATACTCATTTATGGTTACTACCTGTAACAGTCAACACTTGGTTGTACGTGCATCTAGGGCCTTAATAGGTCTATGTAATATTGTATTACATAGTAAAAAGATCATGTAATTAATTATTATCTTAATTTATGTGTTCATATGCATATTTTATCATTCCAACTCACCCTATAACTTTTACAAACACCTTGAGCTTACCAACTGAGTTCTCCCTTTCATGACTGTGATACCTTATTCTTTGATTCTTGTAGGTGTGTGTGAGATGTAATTGAGATTTTTCATTATTTTTGAAGACATTACATGAATTTTTAAAGCTTAATATCACATTCTCATACTTTTATTTACCTTGAATAGGATAAAACACCATGTAGACACCTTTGCCAACCCATTGTTTGTCTTCTTAGTTGTAGGTGCACATTTTCAGATGGAATAAACACCTGTAGGTGCGTTTGGGGAACCAAAAAACTAATTATCATCTCATTATAATGATATTTTATACCATATATGTCACTTTAACCATTTTTAACTATTCCCATATGGTAGCATAGTCAAGTCTGTAACTTTCGGCGAAAGAAGATCCCTTTTAGGATCAAGCTTGTCGATGTTATTGAAAGAATTTAGTGCATAAATTGGCCAAATTGAGTCTCCAAATAGTTAAGCTACATGAATCTTCTGCCCTCTAAAATTTTTCAAGTCCTTTTCCTTTCTATAGGCTACAATACAAGCACATTATGATGCATCAAGAGCTTTGGTAACCATGTTATATGTTATCAACCAAAAGGTGAGGTTCTCTATTTTCTCATTTTAGGGATCTATTTCCTGAACACAATCATTTGACCTTTGAAGGGTTATTAAAAGTCTTCCTAGTAGTTTATCACCTTGAATGATCTTACTATAATTTATTCAACCACACTAAGATCTTAAGGAGAGAATAATCTCTTTTTTCAACACCTCAAAAGAAACTCGTCTTTGTGGTACCACATGTATGTAGACAAAATCATGTATACAAGTAGTGAGTTTAAATGCAATAAGTATGTAAGATGTATGGGTTTTTGATCAATTATATGCTTTAATAAATTTTTTAAATTTTATCTTATCACTTTAAAAGGATGAAATACCTATCAAGCTCCCATTACACCATGACATCATCTTGAAAGGCTCTAGATGCACTATGAGCTGCATATGGAGAGTGAGTATGAAACAATCCATGTAATAAAGTAATATTCCTTATAAATCAAATTATATCTCCTAAATTTATGTTTAAATGGATCATAAGTATGTTCATATCTTAATACAAACCTTCCAATACTTTTATGAAACCCTTCAAACACTTGTAGGTGCAGCTCCATGGTGTAAACTACTTGAAGGTGTTGTATATGACTGTAACAGTCTCTTTACACATTGTTTTGATATTAAAATATATTAATTCCTATTTATATAGAAATTTTAAAACTTTGGATACCCTCACTACACCTCCATGAGCACACTAGATAGTTTCATACATGTGATTGCAACCATGGTAGCAAGTGAAAAGTGAGCACTAAGTTGACTGCATAGTGTTCATGACTATAACACATGGAAAGCTGATTTATAGATTATATTTAAAGGATAATTTAATAAATATAACATTTATAATATGAATAAGGAATTATCAAAACCCCTTGAAACCATGATCAAGCATGAAGTTCCTAAAAATGATGAAAATTGCTAGTAATATAGAATGGTGTATCCTCTTGTAACTTGAGATGATTTTCATATAAAAACACCTTAAATAATTCAAAAAAATATGTATAATTATAAAATGAATATCAAATCATCTATAATCAACCTCAACTACTGGTTTATACAGACTTGTCTAAAATAGATCAAAACCTATAAGGTGCATAGATTAACAAGTATAAAAACATAGTCAACTTCATGAGGATGGTTCATAAAGAACATGCCACCATTATTAAAAATATTTTTATGTAAATTAATATCTCTATGTTTAATTTTACCTCCCAAAGGTGTTTGACTTGGAACCTCTTCTGCTAGCCGTATCAAGTATAAACCTGAAGACTAGTTTTGTGTGCCCAAAAGGGTGAAAAAGGAGCAAAATGGTTTTAGATCAAAAATGGAACTAGAAGAGAACTTATAACATGGAATTAATCTTTAATAATTTTAAGATACATTACCTAACATTATAACATGTGTCACACTCCCTTGTGGGTCATACAAGTATGAAACTCTTCTCTTTTCCCAAGAAAACTACCTTTTCTTCTGAAGAACCTACCACTTTCAGTTACCAATATTTTATTAAGACATATTAAAAATATTTTTATGTAAATTAATATATCTATGTTTAATTTTACCATTATTAAAAATATTTTTATGTAAATTAATATCTCTATGTTTAATTTTACCTCCCAAAGGTGTTTGACTTGGAACCTCTTCTGCTAGCTGTATCAAGTATAAACCTGAAGACTAGTTTTGTGTGCCCAAAAGGGTGAAAAAGGAGCAAAATGGTTTTAGATCAAAAATGGAACTAGAAGAGAACTTATAACATGGAATTAATTTTTAATAATTTTAAGATACATTACCTAACATTATAACATGGGTCACACTCCCTTGTGGGTCGTACAAGTATGAAACTCTTCTCTTTTCCCAAGAAAACTACCTTTTCTTCTGAAGAACCTACCACTTTCAGTTACCAATATTTTATTAAGACATATTATGTAAAATTGGGCATGAAATAACCTTTTTTTAAATTAACATTTCTCAAATAGGCCATACAAGTCATTAAATGCTCTATTTATGAACACCAATTCACTTAAAATGATATATTGGCTAATAAGACTAATGACCAAGGCTAATATGACATTAAGTTCCATAAAATGACCTATAATACAAATTATTACCACATTTTAGACCCCATAGAACATATAAAGACCAAATTTTTACCTATAGGGGCCCAATTTGACTTGCAGGGTTGAATATGGTCAACAAATTGATGACTCATAGGGGTAGTATGCCTACTATACTAACTAGACTAGTACCCTTATCAGTCTATTGGGATTAGGAAGTAATATAAAGTATAAGACACCACAATAGGAATTTAACAACAATATTTGATCAACACAATATCAATGACTACCTCAACCACATAAAATAAAAGACACACACACAAAGCAAAAGCAAACACACATGTGCTTCATGAGCACTTATGGAACACACACACCAAACTAAACAAATTGAATCAAACACTAACTAAAATAAGATTAAAACTCCCTCCTAGATCAAATGGAAATTTTTAAACCCTTATTATTTCATGACATGAAGGAATGAATGAGACATATAGTCTTTTGATCCTTGACATTGATGCCTCTAACTTTTTCATGATGTTTGCCAACTTCATTGGCATGATGATCAATGAGAACCAGGTAGATCCAAAAAGTTTGTCTATGTAAATTAAATATTATTTCATCCAAACATCCTCAATTTTATCATATGGATCCTCAATTACAACCTCTGATGATGGTTCAATAAGGCATACCTTCTTGATTTTCATAGTTCTCTCAATGGGATGGGGTTTCTTTTCAACTGCAAGTTCTTCTAGCTCATCAAAGAGATTTTCATATTCTACCCAATTTGGGTCATTATCCTCTATGGGAGACCTTTTCTTCACCTTTTCATGTATTTGGCCTTCAACTTGGAAAAGATATTCAAGCTCTTGAAAGAACTTCATTTGTAGCTGCCAATCATCTTTGTCCTCTTTATCATATAGAACCACTACCTCTTCAATCTTCTCTTCTTTATGTATGAGGTCATCAATATGGTATTATTCATGATCCAATTCATCTAAGGGTGATTCAAATTTAAGCTAAGGTATTGGGTCATCTTCAAGAACAATAACTTATACTTTGGTCTCAAGAGAGTTTTCTAGGACTATAACCTCTTTGGGGATGACTTTAAAATGTTCTCCATCCTTAATAGCACATTCATCTTCCAAATTTAGGACATATTGAGGTCTCTCAAGTTTTATCTCATCTACCATAATCTTATCTTTCTTCTCAATGGCTACAAGATCTTCCATCTCCTTCTTCATGGTGATGCTAAGACTAGGCATCTTGAAATCATGTGACCTAACCCAATGAGTCTACCAAGGAGGTACATTTTATTCAAACAAGTGTTATAAATTATTATCAACCAACTTATCCTCTTTAGTTTCTCATACATATGTCCTTTAATGAAAAGGGTGATGGGGCGAAGACAAGATGAACTAGCTGGTGGAGGTGGCACATTTAACTCAAAATCAAATTGAGAGTGAAGTGTAGGGGAGGCAGACCTTGGGCTAAAATAGCTTGGTTTTTTTCCTTCCATTTGGTAATCACTTCATTCCCATCTAATTAGGGTTGATAATTTTATTGAGAAGGGTTAGATGGGGTGTGTTTAGGCATAGGAGCTTATTTGGTCTCTTAACCTTCCATCACATCTTAACTTAGCAATTCCATCCTTGACTCTAACTCTTCAATTTGCTTGGCTAAGTTCTCTTGGAAAATTATTTCTTGAATTTCATGGGCATCATCATGAATATAAGGAGTACAAAAGGGCTGACATGTAATACAAGAGGTATCTTGAGGAAGGGTGGGAGGGACTTGCATAGGATCAAGTTCTTTCTCAACTTCACTTTCTGTATCAAGACTTTACTCCTCTGTATTTCTCCATGATTCCACTATCTTATTCCAGTTTAGGATGTTAGTATTAGGCTTATTTTCCTGAGTTATAAATGCACTTTGAGGAATGGATGAAGTTTTTAAGAAGCTTGGGATCTCTTTAGGCTTGGACTCTCCACCTTATCTCCAACTTTGAATCTCATATCTAGAGGTCACTTCTTGAGGTGGGGATGTAATTGAAGAGAACAATGAGGGCTTAGATTACACTTATTTTTTTGATGACATGGATTGATACATATGCATATTATCCAACTCAATATACCTATCAATATTTGTTTCAAAAATAAGGTTTCTATTTTCAACTCTCTCTTCCAACTGATTGGGAAAAGGATGACTTTGATAAGCTTGATTGAGTTCATGAGTGGGAATCACGTAGGAATGATATCAATCTTACAAAATTGGATATGAAGGTTGATATGTTTGGTGAGGATGATTCTCATGAATTTTTAGCCTATCTTCTAAGGATGAAACTAGTTCACTCACATCTAGCATCTCACTTGTGAACCTTTGCCAATTGACTCTCTCAATAGGTACCCACTCTCTTTTGATGAGCTCTAATGCATCTCTAACCTTATGAATGAAATGACTAGGAATATCTTGACCAAATCTCCTTTGTGTGTCAAGATATAACATGTACTTCTCATATCCCAAGAGAGTTTTCTTGAAAGTGGAAATGGATTGACTTGAGAAGTTAATAGGTTGACTAGGAGAAAGATATGGAGAAGGATATTAGGACTATTACAACTCATGACAAGGCTGGTTATAAGGCTAATAAGGATAATGATAGGGTTGGTAATGGTCAAAGTATGACTAGTAAGAATTACAGTAAGGCTGATAGGGAGTGTCATAAGCTTGATATGTCTCACCAACTTGTGTAAAATAGTACTCAACATCAAATTTAGCCATGGAAATTCATTAAGAATCAATAAAATAAGGAATGGTTACCAACAATATTCAAAATGAATACCTGGGTTGGTTGACCAGCTGATGTAACTTTGGAGTCACCATTGATAATTAGATATATGCCTCTAAAGGTTGATTGTTGAAAGACAACACCAAAAATATTTCAACTTCTTGGACTAAGAGTCCCATTAGGTGTGCAAAAAACTATTGTCCATTGGACTTTCACCCTTTAAAGAGATGTCTCAGCTCTCCTCATCTAAGTGGCACAATTAAAATACCTCTAGGATTTTGTGTAGCCTAAGGATGAGGTGAATCTCTAGATAGGGATAGCTCACTTGATGTACCACTTTGGATCACTACTACACATAAACTTTGGGGGAAGGGAGGGATAAAATTGAAAGCAAACTATCCTAATGGAGGTGATACACCAAATTGATTGATGACTACCAACCATCTGCATTACACATGAAATCAATAGACTAACCAAACATACACTTCTCCAATCTACATATTATTACATCAATATTACATTATGAGGTTATCAATGAATGTTTAGGTTAGGAGGAATAGAAAATAATCCTTGAATGTCACTAGTGAATAGACTAACTCACTCAACCTTGACACTTCCTAGAACACTTCACATGCCTTGAAAGAAGAAGCATTCCAACTACAAATAGGATGAAATAATGAGACAACATGCTAAGGAAATCATAGTTATCACTAAGCAAGATCAATCATCTAAGTAAAACACATTATAAATAATCATGAAGAGGTAAAAATTAGTAGTCTTATTTATCAAATGGTATGCAATCGAGCAGGGCTTCACCATACTCAGGTGGAACATAAGTTACAAAGACAAAAATGGATAGTTTTTATATAACATGAGAGAGAGAGGAGAAAAGAGAAGTCTAAGGGTCACAAGGACACTTGTCAAGCTGAGAAAAGGAGTTACTTGCGCATGAGAAGAGGATATGGGACAAATTATGTGTTGACAAACTTTGACTTTTAGGTCAGATTAGGACCCCTATGTAAAAATTTGAATTTTAGGTGTTTTATGGGTCTAATACATGTGTAAAAATGTGTTTTATAGGTTAATTAATGTCATTTAATATTGTACTAGCCTTAGTCCTTAGTCATTTTAGTCATTTTGAGGTCAAAAAGGGGAATTTATTAAGCTGTATGGATTACTTAGGAAGTGTGAAGGTTTCAATATATTATGTCATGTGCCATGTGTCCTCACATGTCTTAATCAATTGTTGGTAACTAAAAGTGTTAGGTGCTTCAGAATAAAGAGCAATTTTCTTGGGGAAAAGGGTGAGTTTGGAACTTGTACATTCCATGGGGAAGTGTGCCACATGGGAGAAGATCATATAATGTACCTTAATCTTCCTAAATATTATCTCAACATTTTAAATTATCTAAAAGTACCATTTTTGGTCCAAAACTATCCTCCTCCTTTTTCACCTTTCTTGGAAACCAAAATCAATCTTCAAGTTTGTACTTGGTATGGACAACAAGGGAGGTTTCAAATCAAATGATTTGGGAAGGTGAAATTAACTAACTAAAAGGGGTAAAAATATTATTAAAACTAGAAAAGAACAAAGTTACATAAGGTTATCCTGGTCAATCAGCTGGTCAAACTTCTGGGAGAACTCCAAAGGCAGCAACCTATGTTCTGACACGTTCTAAGGGGGTCCATGCTCAAAAGCCCATTTGGCCAAGCAGTCAGCCACCTTGTTCCATTCGCAGGGAATATATCAAAAGGAAACAAAATCTAAAGAAGTACAGAGCTGAAGGATCTGAAGTGTCACTCTAGCCAAATGCTAGTCAGTAGTCTCAAAAATTTGATCATTCAACATATTAATAACAACTTGCGAGTCAAATTCGCAAATGATTCTATTCCAGCCGAGAGAGCAACATTGTTGGACAGCTACTAAAATCACAAGAGATTCCATGAAGTTATTAGTATACCACCCCTTGTGAATAGAGAAGAAAAAAATCACCTGACCAGATCTGTCACAGCCCACCCCACCTGTCCCAGCAGGTCCAGGGTTCCCACGAGATGAACCATCGGTGTTGATTTTAAGCCAACCAGTCTTAGGGGGAGACCATCAACCTGTCCTATCAATAAGATGCTTCGACTGACCACAGGCACGCTCTGTAGTGAGAGGGGTGAGGGGATTACCCCAGGGGGTGGCAGGGACCAAGCACACATACACCTTGGCATCAGTCGAACTCAATTCCACCACCAGGTTGCATTTAGCATGAAGCATTTCTAAAAGAGAGCTCAGAATTCTCCCCCATGAGACACAAATCTCAATACTGGTACCTTAGAAAATCCACCTGTTCCTCTCTAGCCACAGCTGCCACAAGACGAAAGACAGGCCAATGTGCCACGTGACCTGGAGAAAAGAAGCCTGAGAGGGGGGATGACCCAAGTGGTCCCAGAATTTTGCCAAAGAAGAAACGTGCCAACACGGGGAGTCCCAAACATCCCACTAGAAGTGCCAAATTAGTTTAGCAAAAGGACACTGAAAGAAAAGATGGGAGATAGTCTCCCCACTGTTGTGGCAAAGAACACACATGGAGGGCCCCTAGAAACCTCATTTGCAGAGATTGTCCTAGGTGAGACATCTATTGTGAACTAACACCCAAAGAAAGAAATTACACTTGGGCCAAGAGTAGCTGTTCCAAACTTTGGTCCCCCAAGGGACCACCACCTCACCAAGGAGATGTTTAGTCAAGGCAAGGTATCTGACAGAAACAGAATACTTCCCTGAGGGGTCTCCTCCCCAAGCCAGAACATCATGCTCCTATAAGGAACTACATTCCCTAGAGGCCAATATCAAAGATAACTCCTTTCGATCCTCAATAGAGCCTCTCAGAGGCCAGTCTAAGGAATTCTTCCAACTATAACTCACTGTAGTGCCCAACCTGACGGCCTCCTTATAATGATCCACCGTATTCCAACCAACATCAAGCATAACATCACATAGCAGTTGCAGATGTGGATGAGAGGATAAGTGAGGGGGATGCCCATCCCAAGAGTCACTCCTAAAAAGAGTGTTTGTTCCCCTATTGCAGATCCAAAAAAGGCTATGCTTCACCAGCTGAGCACCTCGCTTGAAGGTTTTCCAAACCATCGACCCTCTTCCCTCTAGGGGGATTCTAGGAATATCCTCAGGCCTCTCCCCGAGGTAGTATTTAAAGGCCAAAATGCAAGCCCAGAGTTGGGCAGGATAGGAACACCAGCGCCAATAGAGTTTGGCAGCAAGAGCCTGACTGCATAGAATTACAAAGTGAAGTCTAATGCCTCCTTTTTTTGGTTGACAAATGGTGTCCCAGTTAATCAGGCTCCATTTGGTGTTAAGGAGATTGCCACTCCAAAAAAATTGGTGAGAAAGAGCATCGAATTCCTTCAGGAAGTATCTAGGGGCAGCCTGCACCATACTGCAGTAAATGGGGAGGGCTTGAATCACCAACTGCAAGAGTGTCACCTTGCTGGTAGTGGAGAGCCATCTATGAGTCTAGTGGTTAAATTTCTATCTAAGTTTGTCCAGCATCCTCTACCATAAGAGCCTTGGCTATCTTCCAACCACAATAGGGACCCCAAGGTAGGTAAGAGGAAGAGATTGTGTCTGAAACCTCAAGATGGCCAAATCCTCTGTTGAATAGGCTCAAGGGTGTTAAAAAACACAATAGAGGATTTGTGGTCATTAATCCTCTGACCAGAAGCTACCATATAAGTGTCCATAATGAGCTGAAAAGCTTCAGCTTCCTGAATTCGGGCTCTCCCCACCAGGGAAGTGTCATCCACAAACTGGAGGTGGGATAAAGTGGGTAATCCATTTCCCCACCGCCAACCCTGTAACATATGCTGAGAAGCCTGAAACTTAATAAGATGCCCAAGGCCTTCTGCGAGAATAATAAATAAATATGGAGAAAGAGGGTCTCCCTAACGAAGTCCTCTAGAGGTGCCAAAAAGCTCAGAGGGAGCACCATTGATAAAGACCAAGAAAGAGGGGGTCATAATACAGCTAAGCACCCAACTGATCCAGTCTTGATTAAAGCCAAAAGCCTGAAGAACTTTATGTAGGAAGCACCAGCTGACTCTGTCATACGCCTTAGCCATATCAAGCTTGAAAAACATAGCATAGTCCTAGGAAATACTCATAGAATGAATAACCTCAGATGCTATAACTACTCCATCTATAATCTGCTTACCAGCAACAAATCCCCCTTGCTCCTCAGAGATGAGCTTGGGAAGGAAGATTTTAAGCCTTTCCGCAATCAGTTTAGTGATAATCTTGTAGACCACATTGCAAAGAGAAATAGGTCTGAAATATTCTAACTGGTTAGCTTGTTTGTGCTTCAGGATGAGCACCAAAAAAGTAGCATTCAGGGCCTGGAGCATTTATTTGTTGGAGTAGGACTCCTGGATCACCCCCAAAAGATCCTGATTGATGACGTCCCAAAATGCCTAAAAAAATTCCATAGGGAATCCATCTGGTCCCGGAGCCTTACCTTTCTTCATGCCAAAGACCACTCCCTCCAATTCTGACATACTAATAGGCTGCATGAGGGAGTCATTCATTCTTGGAGACATAATAAGGGGAATGCAAGATAAAATAGTACCTTCAGCAAGCTTGTCAAGAGGAGTATCATTTGTGAATAGAGAAGAATAGAATCGTATAGCTTCCTTGGATATGTCTTAGGAGGACATCAAGCTTCTACCATCCGAAGTAACCAAGGGCGAGATGAAGCCCCTGTTATGGTGATCCTAGATAGAGTTATGGAAGAAAGTCGTGTTCTTACCACCCTCTTGAAGCCAGTCAACACGAGCTTTTTGTTTCCAATAAATCTCTTTGTGAAGCTCCCACTCCGCCAGTTCTGTAGAGACTTGAAGCTCAGTCACACGTAGGGCTTCAGATAATCCAAGATCATGAATCTGTCTGGTGATGGCATCTAGCTGGTCTTGTGCCCTTCTCTTCCTAGTATGGAGATTACCAAAATAGTGTAAATTCCAATAATTCAATTTCCTTTTCACATACTAGAGCTTCTTAGCAAACACAAACATAGCCATGCCATAATTCGGTGTCCCTTGCTACCACCAGCCTTTCATTAAATCCTAAAGGGAAGCATCACAAAGCCACATCAGCTGAAATTTGAAAGGTGGCTACTTAGGAGCAGCAATATATCTCACAGAGAGCATGATAGGCCAATGGTCAGACCCTCACCAATCAAGAATATCAGAGGAGAGAGAGAGAATGAACTAGAGCACCAATAACATGAAACTAAAAATCTGTCCAGACATTCTGAGATGGCCGCATCTCCCATCCTACGATTGTTCCATGTGAAAAGGCCATTGAGGGGTTTAACATCCGAAAGATGTAACCGATCAATATTTTGTCAACATAGTTCTGTAGAAGGTCCCAATTGAGCTAGTCCACCCCTCTTCTCCTCTAGGCTGAGGATAGAGTTAAAGTCCCTAGCTACAACCCAAGGTAAGAAAGGCTGGCAGCTTCATACATAATGGATATGGTCCCAAAGCTTGAGCTGACCTGGAAGATCCACTGGGGCATATACATTAGTGACCAAAATCATCTTGCCAGTCTCCAAGGAGGAAGCAACCATAGAGAGGGCTGAGATACAAGACAGCCAAAGGTGTGGCATGACTCTTCTCAGATCCCAACACATAGCAAGGCCCCCTGAAGTCCCCAAGGTGCCAATACCCTGGCAATGGCCGTGGAACCAAAATTTGGGGTGGCAAGTGAACAAAGAGTCAACGAAGATTTTGGTTTCCTGAATGTAGAGAATGTCAGGAGAATAATCTCTCACTAGCTATTGAATAGCCTTTTGTTTGGGGATGTTATTCAACCCCCTCACATTCCATGATAGAATAATCATTGAGTTAAATGAGGGAAGTGTTCGTCCATGGTATTCACCACCCCTGACTCTACCAATAGATCTCCTATAAGTTTAATCCTCTCTTGATCCTTTCTGTGTCCTACTTGAGAAGGTGTGGAGAGGGCTGCCTTCTTGAATGGTCTCTACATTAAACCAAGGGTGGAAGAGGGTCCTTTTTCTTTGCTAGGAACTTCCACTTCTTTTTCCAAATCTGCCCAACCTACTTCTTTTTTCTGTGTGGATGCCACCACGAGGGCATTGCCCTCTAGGTCAAGAACAGATTCTGAAGCTTGCTGAGTGGTGAAATCCTGGGGATCAAAAGTTAAAAAAATTCCTTCCTTCCATCCCCAGCGTCCCACACTTTTCCACTACCAGGGTACCCTCCTCTATGATCATGTTATCAAGAACTTCAAAGCAGTTGAAACCTGCATTTCCTTGTCGGTCAAGATGAGAGTGATTCTAGCCTTTCCCTCTTGTTCGGTGGCGAATTGGGGTAAAACCATCCCTTTCAAGTCCCATTGAGTCGGATTGGCCTTGCTTTGAATTGGGGGTATTCAAGGGGGCTTTCCCTTTTGCTGCCCTAACTGGCTGTCCATTTTTGTTATTGATAGGATTAGGTTGTCCATTCCTCAAACCTTCATTTGCAGTTCGTGGACCAGCTAATCCCTCAGAGGTGCTTGAGCCTTTAGGCGCATGAGGGAATTGCCACTTAAGATGTCCATACTCATGACAGAAATGACACCGAAAAGGGATGGACTCATAATCAATTGGCTGAATCCAAGTGGATGTGCCCAAGCATATTTCAATAGAGTCTGGCAGAGGGTTGTTGATATCAATATCAACACAGATGCGTGCATAAGAGATTACCTTCTTGTCCAGAGATTGGTGAGCAATTGCAACAGGTGTTCCAATCATGGCCCCAATCTGGTGTAGGATATCCTCACACCAGAATTCTAGAGGTAGCCTCGGAAGGCAGACCCAAATCGGAACTTGTGAAGGGAGATCCTTAGCAGAGTTAAACCCTACATGCCAGGGTTTTATAAAGAGGCCAATATGATTTTAAAAGTATGGGCCGCCCTCAAAAATCCTATTTCTATGAGAAATGCAAGTGAAATTAACCATGAAATAGCTATTACCAGCTAGCATGATATCAAAATCTCCTACAATCTGCCATGACTGGTGAATCTAGGCTTCCAGAGCTGACTGGGATATACGAATTCCAAGAAAACTTACAAATTAGCGCGTGAGAAGCCAAATATTCAACATCATCTTTAATAGTGTCTGACAAAATAACTAACATAGGTCTATCTTGGTTATGAGGGAAGTAGCCATTAACTTTGTTGATCCTAATGCACTCGCCCACATAGAACGCCTCCTTTCTTGCCTCTTGCGAGCTGCCACCAGGTGAAGAAAGTCCAGCTGCGGATGGTTCTGCTCCATGCAGGCCATCGAAGCCCTCACCCGTGTCCATCCTTTTTCCTCCAAAATCCCATCTATTATTTCAAAACTTAATTCAAGGTGAAATTAAACTCATATACCTTAATTTAAATTAAAATATTTCAAATAATGGTAGCATATTCTTTATGAACCATCCTCATGAAGTTGATTGTGTTTTTCTAATTGTTGTTTCATGCACCCTATAGATTTTCTTTGGTTTCATAATTTACGTACAATATAGTTGATAATATTTTTTATATATGATGTTTGATTCATTATCAGTTCCTTGCCATGCTTGGTTTCAATTTTCATGATTTTTGGATGAGCCAAGTAGCTCAAAGTTGCAAAAGGAGACATCTTCCTGTGTTACAGACAGTTTTCACCATTTTCGGGAACTTCATGCTTGTTCATGGATTCATAGGGTTATGATATATCCTTTAAAAAAAATTCAAGGTTATATATATTAAATTTACATTTAAAACTCATATATTTAAATCAATCTCAATGAGTTTGTAGACATATGCAACATTCACAGGCAAGCAGCCATTAATGAACATGTACAGGTGGTGTCATGGATGAATTCATGTTGAAGAGAAGGTTTTGACACTTATTTAAAGTGTTTTATAATGTTAATAATTTTTTTGGGGGTATGGAGATTAGTTTATAAAATATTTAAGGCCAAATTTTATGCCCATCATACCACTCGTACTCACAATCTACCTGCTACAACTCATCTTCATATACAAGAGTTCCCTTACTGATGTCATACTAAGCAGGATAATTTTATAGTTTTTCCAATATCTCATAGTTAAAATAATTTAACTTTAACACTTTGTGTGGGTATATAAAGTTTTTATAAACATAATTCCTTTTCATATTGTCCAATTTTCCTTCACTGCCTATATGCATGATGTTGTCCACCTACAGGTGGCTTGATAGAGATGTAAAGGTATTTGTATTGAGAAATGGGAGCATGGTGAATCTTGTGTGGAGTTTTATTATGTTTATTAAGTCATTTAAGACCCATGTATAGGTATATATTGGAAAATTTAAGTTATAAACTACTTCTATGGAGCAATGACACTGTTCAAGCCCATTTTCCCCAAAAATGCAAAATAGAGTTCTTAGGGGTTTTGATGATATCTCACAACATGTTTGAAAAGAAATTTCAAGAAGATATATGAGTAAAAATTCTATCTCTCACATATTATAATAAATCTAACAATTTTTAAGAGAGTATTTTCAATGGAGTTTGGTTTTTAGATGGCTCAAACTTGTCAATTTATGCACTGAGAATAGGCAGTGAAACCTGTAGTCGTGAGTCCAAAAAGGTCATTTCTCCACTCAAGTTGAAAATTAGGTTTATGACCCATATGTGAGTGGATCCAAATGGCTAAATTGGCATAAATTAACTAAAATATCATCATATTTAATTATACTTTGTGTTTTGGTTCCCCAAACACACCTTCAGTCTGTACACAGGGCATGAAAACAAGCATCTACAACGAATATGGAGTTCAAGTTTGAGAAGGGCATATTTTATTGCATAAATTAGTATTAATTTATGTTAATGGTTTTAAAAAGTGATTTTAAAATTTATAAAGGTTTAAATTATCTAAAAAATAAAACATAATGACCTTCCAAACTCATAAACACCTATAAGACTGCCTACAGTCAACTATAGGTGATTGTAGGTAGACAATCAACCGAGAAATGTATCTACGGGGTGGTAGGCTATGTCCAAGCATGAATTAAAGTCAAAAAAAAAATTATATGGACATAAATTAATATATAAAAGTTTCAAACATTTATTCTAAGTTTAATTCATGAAAGATATCCTAGAGGGGTCCTTCTTAAGCAAAAAATAATTAGTTGTACTATGTCATATAGTGATCAGACTTAAAGATTGTGAGTGTGGGAAGAAAATAAATTGGAAAAGTAAGTTTAAAAATAATTTAAATGTTTTTATGAGTTTTAAGTATGCCTATAAGTATTGTATACCAACTAAACTACATAAGGAAACCTACAAGTACGAGCCATTAAGGCAAAACACAGTCAGAAAGGAAACTCAGTGTAGGCTAGGCAAGGTGTATGAAGAGTATATGAAAGGTTGAGATGATGAATGGATATTAGGAAATATACATAAATACCATGGTTATATTTATATTCTTTTTATAGTGGAAAGAAAGTAGAGAAAGATTCCAAATTAGGCATACACAGTTCATATTAGAAGTCCATATAGTCAGCCTACTTTCCTAGTAACATGTTTTAGATTTTAAAAGTTTGAGGGGTAAAATTATATGAAAAAGTGATATATTTTGGTATGTATAATATTTATAAATTTTATGGAATCTTTAAACACTAATTTTTCATGATGAAATAGGGTAAGTATCCTCTATTTTGTCTCAGATAGAGGATACTTCCTTTTATGCATAACTAGCAGATTTGAGAGGTAATGACAAAAGGTGAGACTAGGGGTTGAGTAAACATTTAAAGAGGGTATATAAATATGAAACACATAAATAAAATAATCATTAATAAAAAAAATAAGTATAAATCTCAGCCAATTGTCTACAATACCAAGGTTGCAGTCATGACTCTTAGGCAGGGTTTTGGCCTAGAGCCCAAACAATAGGTCATTTTCATTTCTAACTGTGGGAAAAATTTATAGACTATTAAAACATGTTTTTATACTATAAAATAGGTTTTCAAGATATTTTTATTCAATATAAGTCATGAATAGGTCACGTTTGGCTCAAGACAACTTCAAGCCTATAGGGAAAGGTGAAAACAATCTCGATAGGAGAGGTTAAAATGCTCATATATTTCATGAGGCATTGAATGAAATAAAAATAGGTTTAAAGAAGTTATAAAGGTCCTTGAAAACCATTATTTTGTAATTTTTTTGTAATTTCAATGTCAGGGTTTTTATGAACTAAGCTTAAGAGGTCAAAACAAGCCAAAACCCTCCAAAACCCTTACTAGTGACTACTTTTTGGAAATGAAGCTGGAGATACATTTTAATGGCCTAGTTTGATCATGAAAGTTGTTTTAATTTGTATAGGACTCTCTCAATATCCTCCCCACCCTTTTGAATTGTATATAATTATAAAAATAGGATGCAAAATAGGGTATTTTTGACCATTTTTTGTGTTTTTTAGGTTTTATAAGGAGTATGAGGATGAAATCAATTTTGGGAGTAATATATAGAATTTTTATAACTCCTTATTTAAATTTTATAATTTTAAAAGACTCCAAAGTATTAAAACAAATAGCTTCATCTCAGCCAATCAAAACTGGCATATTAGACAAGCTAGTGAAAAGGGTGGAAAACTTCATGTAGGGTGATTTTTATCGGAGTTATTGCCAGGATCCGGATAACGTGAGTGTAATGAAGACGTGATCACACAAGATGAACAAGTGCACACCACAAAGATGCTAAAGAAATTTTCCAATAACAAGAAGATAAATTGCACAAGACAAAATGGAGAAACCAAATCGGAATTAGCATGGAATGGCCAAAATGGGGACTACAAATAGGAGAGTACGAAAGTAACTCCTCCACAAAAGGTGGACAAGGCACACCAAAAATAGTCAGTAACTCCTCCATGAAAGGTGGTGACAAGGTGCTAAGAATAGAGAAGTAACTCCCATCAAGGGAGTTACTTATGACATTCTTATGACACCTATGACACATCTATGACACACACCTCCACATAAGCTATCCTATCCCAAAAATGTAGGAAAACTCCATGTATGCACAAGAAATACAATTTCCATAATTAATAAATAGGGAAAAATAAAAACCTACACTAATGCCCCCCCCCCATAAGCACAGCTTAAGTGGGAAGTGTGGAAATATAAAATGGGTCCCAGCAACTAGGCCTGATGAGGTACCCATGTACAAATGCAATCTCCCATAAGATAGAGAAAATGAGAAAACCCATAGGAAAAAACTCCCCCCCCAAAAGAGAGACATAAGAGAAAAGAAGAGGCTAGAAGGCCCCCTGAAGATGATGATGTTGTAGATGTGGACCGCACCCCAAGAAGAACTCATAGATGAATGAACGTGCTCTCAGTGAAAGGTTTGGTGAAGATGTTTGCAACCTACTCTGAAGACTGGCAAAATATCAAGTCAATGACCTAACTATGAATAATCTCCAAAATGAAATGCATGTGAATCTCTATGTGCTTGGTCCACTGGTGCTAAACTAAATTCTTGCAAATCTGTATGGTACTTTGATTGTCACAATAAATGATGGTGGGCTGCCTGATAGGAATGCCAAACTCAAAAAAAATTCCCTGAAGCCAAATAGCTTCAGTAGTTGCATTAACAGTTCCCCTGTACTCTGCCTTTGTGGATGATATAGCAATAGCATTCTGCTTCTTGCTAGACCAACTGATAGGACCTGAACCTAGAGAGAAACTGTAACCAGAAGTGGACTTATGAGTCTGTGAATCGTCATCCCAATCTGAATCCATATATCCAACCAAGTCAACCTCTGTGCCAAATCTATAGTGAATCCCATATCTATGTGAACCCTGTATGTAATGCAAGATCCTCTTAGCTACTTTCCAATGCAGCTCATGGGGTTCCTGCATGAATCTGGAGACAAGTCCCACTGTATATGAAATGTCGGGCCTGGTGTGAGTCAAGTAGATGAGACTACCAACAAGCTGTCGATACCGAGTGGCATCAACCAATGGTGAAGAACAATCAATCTCAAGCTTGACTCCTGATAGAAAGGGAGTCAAAGATGGATTACAATCAACCATGTGAAATCGAGCCAATAAGTCGAGATCATACTTAGGCTGTGCAAGAGAAATCCCTGAATCTGACTGTGAGATCTTGATGCCAAAGAAGTAGTGCAACAAACCCAAGTTTTTCATGTCAAATCTATCCTGAAGAGATGCCTTCACCGCTGCAATAGCCGATGAAGAACTCCTAGTGATCAAAAGGTCATCAACATATAGAACCAAAATCAAAAGTGAATCATCCTATCGCAAGAAGTAGACATTAGGATCGAAATGGCACCTAGTGAAACCCGCTGTGAGAAGGAAGGAATCCATCTTGGCATACCAAGCCCGAGGGGCATATTTGAGGCCATAGATAGATTTCCTAAGTCTGCATACTAAGGAAGAATCTTGATCAAATCCTGGTAGCTACTCCATGTAGATCTCCTCCTCAAGGTCTCTGTGAAGAAAGGCACTCTTCACATCCATCTGATGCACATCCCAACCATGTGTTGCGGCAATAGCCAAGGTGAGTCGGATAGAAGTCATCTTTGCAACGGGTGCAAAGGTCTCTGAGTAGTCAATGCTTGCCACCTGTGAGAAACCTTTGGCGACCAATCGCGCCTTATACTTATCGACCGACCCATCTACTGCAAACTTGGTCCAATATATCCACCTACATCGAACCATCTTTCTTCCCTTAGGAAGTGAAGTCAAATCCCAAGTGTGATTTTTGATTAAGGAAGAATATTCTTCCTCCATAGCACTATCCCACTCAAGTACCCTTGATGCCTCTCGAAAAGTTTGTGGATCCAAAACTAAAGTAAAAAAGGCATGTGGATCTCTATGAAAATCCCCCTAGTACATCTGTCATTTGTGGGGTCTCCTACCCATGTGTCAGCACTCTCAAGTGTCTGTCTAGCCCAAAGTGGCCCAGAAGTGGGCGAGTCAGGTGCTAACTCCTCATCCTCTGACTGATTAGAGGTGGATGACACTGCATCACTGTCCTCACTATCTGAACTTGAAGAAGAAGAAGATGACTCTGGCTCAAGAACCTACTGTGGCTGATCTGAATTTGATGAGGAATCATCATGAAGAAGTAGATCCAATGAGGGAGAAGAAGTGTCAAGTGTTGAGTCTCTAGGACTCTCCTAAAAATGGACACTTCTCTCGATGAACAACTCATGTGTGACTGGATCTAGAAGGCAATATCCCTTAATACCATCTAGATATCCTACAAAGATGCAAGGCTTGGACTGACGTTCCATAGCTTTGCATTTCTTCTTTAGAATGTGGGCCATGGCTGGGGATCTAAAAACCCTGAGGTGCTCAACATCAGGTTTCCTTTTATGCAAAGCTTCAAAGGGTGTTACCCCTTTCAAAGCTTTGTGAGGAACCCTGTTCTGAATGTAGCAAGCACAATTGATGGCTTCGGCCCAGTACTGTGGTGCTAAGGATTTGGAGTGAATCATACAACTAGACATCTCTTTTAAGAACCTATTCTTACATTCTGCAACCCCATTTTGTGAAGGACTGTAGGTGACAGTGTGCTGCAAATCAATCCCTTTTGTGGTGTAAAACTGCTCAAACTTGATGCTGACATACTCCCCTCCATTATCAGTTCGAAGAACCTTGATGGATTTTTCACTCTATTTCTCAACAAGAGCCTTGAAGTCTAGAAAATGTTCAAACACTTCAGATTTTTGTTTGAGAAAATATATCCAAGTGTACCTAGAGAAATCGTCAATGAAAGTGAGGATGTACTTGGCCCTTGTGAAAGATGGTTTAGAAAAGGGTCCCGATACATCACTGTGGACTAACTCCAAAGGTTGTAAAGCCCTCCAAGCTTTTCCTTTGTCAAATTTTGCTTCGGGATGCTTCCCAAGGGAGCACCCCTCGCAAAGTCCTTTTGAGAATTGGACACGAGGCAAGCCAATGACCATGTCATGTTTGCAAAGTTGCTCAAGATAGCGATAGTTAAGGTGGCCAAACCGCTCATGCCACAATTTGCTAACTCCATCTGAATGAGTCAGCAATGCTATAGGAGAAGAATCTGATGCAAAATGTGAAAAGGTGTATAAACTGGCTTGGTGATCTACCCTTCCCACTGCCACTGTAGTATCACTATGCAACTCCCTGATAGACACTGAATTTGGTGAAAACTCAACTCTCATGCCCCGACCAATGTGAGTGATTTGGTACACTGATAGGAGATTGGTTGAAAAAGAAGAAACACTTAGAACATTGTTGAATGTTCCTCCTTCCATTTCAACTGACCCTCTCCTTGCAACATAAACTGATGTGTCATCACCCAAACTAATTGAAGTCATGCTACAAGGCTCTAAAGATGAAAACTCAACTAGTGAAGAGCCCATATGGTGAGAAGCACCCGAGTCAATGACCCATGAAGATGTGGAAGCTGTTGTAGCTACAAGGGCCTTGCCCTTTTCTTTCTCCTTACCCTTTCCCTTTGCCTTAGTAGAATCTTGGGTTGATGAATTCTGCTTGATGGAATCAGGAACACCTATGTTGTTCTTCTCTAGAAGATGAGTTAGGTGGTCTATTTGTTTCTTCATGCACTTGTGTTCATCATGCCCATTCTTTTTACAATAGGCACACTTAACCTTCTCCTTCTTAGGTTTAGCATTGGAAGATGAAGACTAAGTGTTGTTTTTGGCAGGATTGGTGTTTTCTTTCTTTTTCTCTTGATCCTTGTTCTTTTTCTTCTTCTCCTTTGTTGAAGTCTTATCCTTACCATTTCCAACTATCAAGGCTTGGGGTTGAGTAGACTTCATTGTGCCCATTTGAATTAGCTTATCTTGTTCCCTAGTCAAGTCAACAATGAATGAATCCATAGAAGGCATTTTCCATGCAGTGCCAAGGGCACTTTTAGTGGCATGGAAAGTGGAGACAAAGACGGAATAACTTGGACCTAAATTTATGAGAATAGAAAGAATGAGTAGATCATCTTTCTTCTCTATCCCGCATTCTTTCAATTGCAATCTAAGGGCCTTAAACTTAGTGAAGAATTCCTGTAGGGTATCAAAGTTACTAGGACTTAGACTTATGAGTTCATTTTCGAGCTCATGACCTCTCATCTCATCTAGCTTTCCAAAAAACTTTTGTAAGGTGTCCCATATGTCATTAGGAGTTTGGAAGGATTCTAAGTGGAAGAGAAGTTATGGAGACACAGACAAGCTCATTAACCCAAAGGCTTCATCACTATGATTGTACCACTTAACCTTTTCAGCATATGTGTTGGGTTCTACTTCTGTACCCATTGTGATCCTATACAACCCTTTGCTTCTAAGAATGATAGACATTTTAAATTTCCATTCATGATAGTTAAAGGGTGTTAAGGGTTTAAGTTGAAAAGAATCCATTTTTTAGCTGAATTTAGGTGAAGTTGTGTTTGATTGCAAGTTGTGATTGTGTGTAGAAAGGAGAATGAAAGTGAAGTTGCAAGTTGTGGAAAGCAATCACACCCCCCCCCCAAAATATTGAGCCCCCCCCAAGTATGAAAGTTCACGCTCAAAAGACGTCAGACTCAACTGAAAATGCGTCTTAGAGCAATCAGTGCAAGACAAAAGTAAACAGGACGTCGGACTCAGCCGAAAATGAGTCTTGGGAGACCCAAATTTTTGGCACTTTATAAACTAGTGTGTTTTTGAAAAAAAACAAGTCTACACTGTGGAGAATTGAATTACAAGCACTTTTGAAAAAAATGGCACCCAAAACTGAGCTACCGTTTTCAAGATTTTAAAGTTATAATTTTCTCGTAAACTAGTGTTTTTGCAAAAAAAAACACTAAAACATTTAAAAAATCCCTGTTATGGGGAGAGAAAGTGGCCTTCCAACCACTCATTATATTTGGCACGAAATGAGGAATCCAAATAAGGTCTTTGTGAGGGGGAATTGGTGTCCTGCCAACTTGGGCCTCACCCTTCGTCTTCGTAGGTCGAAGATACAAGGTGAAATTAAACCTCTAAACTGCGTTTTTAAATGCTAAATTTCAAATTTGATTTTAATTCAAAAATCAAATGACTGATTTAAAATCAAAGTAATTAAAAGGCAGATTTACAAGAAAAAGAGAGTGGGCCCACCAAAAGAGGCGTGGGAAACCAAGGGAAGAAGTGCCATATGCAAGAAATCATTGTCCAAAAAATTTAGCAAAAAAGACAAACCCTGAGGCCTGCTGCAAACGCCATACGGCCTAGCGCCTTGCTGGAGAGAGATTAGAAGCTAACTGCAAAATTTTTTTCCAAAAAAAAACAGACCTGATTTGCTTACTTGCTGGAAGGACAGAGACTGAAGTTGGCACTGACTACTAACCAGAAGGGCGCGCTGTACGGCCTGTTGTAGAGCTGAATGTTTGTTGAAGTTGTTGCAAGCATAAAACCAGTCAGAAAAAAGTGTCGTACGTCCTGCTGAAGGCGCTTTGCTGCTGTAAAAAGGAGGCGTAGTAAGGCTCAGTCTGCTAGAACTGAAGGCACCCAGCTGGAAGGAGTGTGGCGCAGCAAGCAGAAAGGTGGCGTGGAGCAGCTGAAGCGTCCTCTTTCTTTCCTCAAGCTGGAGTCACACAAAACATAATTCAAATCAAGGTGGCGTCCAAGAGCAACAAATAGAATGTAGAGTATTTATTTTGCAAAATAACAAAAAATACCTCCGTTTTATTAAAGCCACAACAGATCAATCAAGACACCCAAAAGGCCAAAGATACCAGAAATGATATATATATTTTTTTATTTTTGATCAACTCTAAAAATAAAAAACTCCACTCCTCTTGATTTCAAAAATTAGCTAAAAATCATGATCATACACAAGATTACCAGAAAAGCTCTGATACCATATCAGAGTTGTTGCCAGAATCCGGATAACGCGAGTGCAATGAAGACGTGATCACACAAGATGAACAAGTGCAAACCACATAGATGCTAAAGAAATTTGATAATAACAAGAAAATAAATTGCACAAGACAAAATGGAGAAACCAAATCTGAATTAGCATGGAATGGCCAAAATGAGGACTACAAATAAGAGAGTACGAAAGTAACTCCTCCACAAAAGGTGGACAAGGCACACCAAAAATAGTCAGTAACTCCTTCATGAAAGGTGGTGACAAGGTGCTAAGAATAGAGAAGTAACTCCCATCAAGGGAGTTACTTATGACACCTATGACACATCTATGACACACACCTCCACATAAGCTAGTCTATCCCACAAATGTAGGAAAACTCCATGTATGCACAAGAAATATAATTTTCCTAATTAATAAATAGGGAAAAATAAAAACCTACACTAATAATTTTAAGGTGTGTCTGATGATTATAATGCCATGGAAGGTATTTAAAATTATTATCCACTCCATAAAATGTATTTTTATGGAAAACATATTACATTTTTGAGGCCAAGTGTATAGGGTGCATGAAGGAGGAGTTTTTTGGACTGCAGATGATGATGGCTCCTTTATAGATGATTATAGATGAAAAAATCTATAACCAATACATGGAAAGGAATGTATGAAATACTTACCCTTAATTTAAATAATCATACATATACCTAATCATTTTTTGGATGTTTAAATAGGTTCAAATTACGAAGGCAATTTTTTGAGCCAGAATGAGGAGTTTCATGCCACTTTTCATGAGTTTAATGACTTGGATGGACACTTGGGATTCCTAACCTTTCATGGTTCATTCCAAATCCTCTTATAATACATAATTAATTTATTCTCTTAGATTTAAAATTTTCCTTGTGACCTTGGGACTTATATCTTCTCCTCTCTCTCTCAATTTCTATAAGAACCAACCATTTTTGCTATTGTAACTTATGTTCCACCTAAGTATGGTGAATCCCTGATCATTTTCATACCATTTTATAAATAATAATACTGATTTTTACTTATTAATTATTTTTCCTAAGTATTTTTTTACTTACATGATGAATCTTGCTTAGTGAAGACTATGGATTCCTTAACATGTTGTTTCATTCTTTCACCCTATTTACACTTAGAAAGCTTCTTCTTATAGGGCATGTGAAGTTTTATATAAAATTTAAAGTATTGAGTGATTTAGTATATTAATTAGTGACATTAAATTCTACTTGTATAGTCCTCATATCTTTTCACATTCATCCATAACCTCATAATGTAACATTGTTATGAGAAGATGCAGATTGGAGTGTATGTTCAATTTGTCCCTTGATTTCATGTGTAACATGTAGATGGTTAGAATTCATAATATTACTTGTTATATCACCCCAATTATGATAGTTTTATTTTAGTTATCTCTCTCCCTTTCTACCCCAAATTTTATGTGTAGTTGTGATCCAAAGTGGTACATCAAGGGAGCTATCCCTATCTAGAGATTTACCTCATCTTTAGGTTGCCCACAAGCCTAGAGGTGTATCCATTGTGCCACTTAGATGAGGAGAGACTAGGTATCTCATAAAAGGGTTAAAATCTAAGTTAAAACACCATGCAAGGTTATAAGAGACAAGTGGACATAAAAGGCATAAAACTCCTTATGTTGGCTAAGAAAATTAACTTCATCATCCACACCTATTTGAAAATATAAAAAATAAATAGAGATAGGTATTATTATTTTAATTAGAGTTAGTTATTTCATACATTCCTCTCCATGCATTGTTTATAGTCTTGGTTATTTGGCATCATCTAGAAATGAGCTATCACCATCTGCAGTCTCAAAAAATCTTCTTTCATACACCCTGCACACTTGGCCTCCAAAAAGGCATAAATTTTCCATTAAAATAAATTGGATAGATTTAATTACATGTTTAAATATCCTTCATGTCCTTAGAGGCATTAGGTACACCTTAAAATCTGCTCACTTAAAGTTTACCACTCTTCTCACCAGCTTCGTCACTATGCCAGTTTTGACTGGCTGAGATGAAATAACTAGTTGAGATACTTAGAATTTTTTTATAATTCATTAAATTAAAATATTAAGTTATTTAAAGTCTCTATCTTACTCCCAAACTTTATCTCATCTCTTGAATGTTCATATAACCTCGACAACGTACAAAACAGTCAAAAGTACCCTATTTTGCACTTTGTCTATACAATTTTTTATAGTCCAAAAGTATGGGGGGATAATTATATATTATTATAAAACCTCAAAAATGGTCCATTTTTATGCACTTATAGCCTCATTTACTCAAAATGGTCACTAACAAGGGTTTTGGAGGGTTTAAGCCTATTTTACCCTCATAAGCTTTGTTCATAAAAATTTGACATTCAACCTTAAATCCAATGCCACAAAAAGGTTAAATAAGACCATATATAACTTATAAAAACCTATTAGGCTCCCATCAAAAACACCAAGAGAGATATGAACTTCCAAATTTGTTCTATCAAGCTCTTCCTTCCACTTGCACAGGCTTAATGCTGTCTTCGAGCCAAAAAATGGATTTTGATGGTTTTCCCCTACATAAAAATAGATCAAACACATATTTTTTAACCCTATTTCCATCTGGTTATAAATCTTACTCAAGGCTAGAAAGGAATTTAAACCCCCATTTGGCTTCTATCCCTAAACCTTGTCTACTAGGTTTGCCTACATAATTGAGGTTTTAAAATACCCTGTTGAGCATAACCCTTTATTTATTGATTTATCATGTTTTTATAGGTGTATTAAAACTCTACACACCTTTCCTCAAGGTTAAAATAACTTATGGTTCACCTTATCACTTCCCTTCTTCAAACTTTCTAGTCTATGCACAGGGGGAAGTACCCTCTGTCTAAGACAAAATAGGAGGTACTTCCCCTATTATCTAAGGAAAAATGAATATTTTATGGATTTATTCAAGTTTTTATGACCTCCCACACAAAAATTCAACCCTTGGTCATATAATTTGACCCCTCAAAACTTAAAAAATCCAAAATAGGTTCCTAGGAAAGCAACTGATTGTATATATTTTTAGTGTGAACTATGTATGCTTGATTTGGTCTCCTTCTCTGCTTTATTTATACTCTCAAGGGCCTATGAATAATATCATGATCCTGATGGATATTTCCCAATTTCTATTCATTACTCCAACCTTTCATGTGTCCTTCATACACCTTGCCTAGTTAGACTATATGTGCCTTTTGATTGTGTTCTACCTTGGAAAGGCACTTTTAGGTGCATGCTTGTATGTTTTAGGCTTGATAAAAATGTCTAAAAACCTCCCCTACTTCCATTAGGGTAATTTTTCATTTTTTTTATGTTTATTTTATACACCCTTATGCTTTACCAATACTTAGATATACTCCTTTATGTTTACTGACTGTAACAGTCAACACTTGGTTGTAGGTGCATCTAGGGCCATAATAGGTCTATGTAAGTTTGTATTACACAGTCAAAAGCCCATTAAATTCATTATGATTTTAATTAAGGTGTTCATAGGATTTTTTTATCATTATAACTCCCCTATACCTTTTACATACACCTTGAGCTTACCAACTGAGTTCTCCCTTTCATGACTGTGATACACTATTCTTTGATTCTTCTAGGTGTGTGTGAGATGAAATTAAGCTTGGTCATGATTTTTGAAGACCTTAAATGAATTTTTAAATCCACATATCAATTGATAATACTTGTATTTACCTTTAATGGGCTAAAAAATCACCTAGACACCTTTGCCATCCCATTGTTTGTCTTCCCAACTGGAGGTGAACATTTTCAGATCGAAGGGACACATGTAGGTGTGTTTGGGGAATAAAAACACTACTTATCATCTCCTTCTAATGATATTTTAGACCATATATGTCAATTTAACCATTTTTAACTATTACCATATAGTTTTGTATTCAAATTTGCAACTTTGGGTAAAAGAATGTCTCTTTTAGGATCAAGCCTATAGATGTTATTAAAAGAATTTAGTGCATATATTGGCAAATTTGAGGCTCCATATAGTTAGGATCCATAAATATTACACCATAAAAAAATTTCCATGTCCTTTTCCTTTCTATAGGATACAATACAATCACATTAAGATGCATCAATAGTTTTTTCAACCATGCTATATGTTATCAACCAAAAGGTGAGGTTCTCTATTTTCTCATTTTAGGGATCTATTTCCTAAACACAGTCATTTGATCTTTGAAGGGTTATTAAAAGTATACCTAGAATTTTATCACCTTAAATGAGATTAATATAATCTATTAAACCACAATAAGATCCCAATGAGAGACTCATCACTTGTTTTAACACCTTAAAAAAGACTCCTCTCTGTGGTACCACCTGTAGGTGGATAAAATCATGCATACAGGTAGTGAGTTGAAATGTAGGTAGTATGTAAGATGTATGGGTTTATGATAAATACTATGATTTATTAAAGTTTTCAAATGCTCTTTTATCACTGTATAATTATGAAACACCTATTGAATCTCCCATTACACCATGATGTCATCTTGAGAGGCTGTAGATGCACTATGAGCCGCATATGGATAGTGAGTATGAAACAATCCATGTATTGAAGGAATATACCTTGTAAATCAAATAATATCTCTTTATTTTATGTTTAAATTGATCATAAGGATTTTAATATATTAATACAAACCTTCCTCCTCATTTTTAATGTTAAAACCCTTCAAACACCTATAAGTGCAGTTCCATGGTGTAAACTATATGAAGGTGTTGTATATGATTGAAACAGTATCTTTACAAATTATTTAGATAGTAAAATGTATTAATTATAATTTATAAATACATGTTTAACCTTTGGATACCATCACTACACCTCTATGAGCACACTAGATAATTTCATACACGTGATTGTAACCATGACAGCAAGTGAAAAGTGAGCATAGAGTTGACTACATAGTGTTCATGGCTACAAATCACACAAAGTTGCTTCATATATGAGATTTAAAGGAGAATTAAATAAATATAAAATTTATAAAATTAATAGTGAATTATCATAACCTCCTAAAACCATGATCAAGCATGAAGTTCTTAAAAATGGTGAAAAATTGCTTGTAACACAAAATGGTGTATCCTCTTTCAACATGAGATGATTTGTGTATACAAACATATTGAAGCACTAAAAAAATAATAGGGATAATTATAAAAGGAATAAAACATCATCTATAATGAACCTCAATAATTGGTTTGTACAGACTTGTCCAAAATGGAGCAAAACCTATAAGGTGCACAAATTAGTAGGCAAAAAAACATAGTCAACTTCATGAGGATGGTTCATAAAACAAAAGAAACCATTATTAAAAATATTTTTATGTAAATTAATCTATATTAGTTTAATTTCACCTCCTAAAGTCGTTTGACCTGGAACCTCCCTTGCTGGCCATACCAAGTATAAACCTAAAGACTAGTTATATGTGCCTAAAAGGGTGAAAAAGAAGTAGAATAGTTTTAGCTTAGAAATGAAACTTTAAGATCATTTAAAACATGTAATTGAGCTTTATTAATCTGAAGATACATTCCCTAACCCTATACTATGTGTCACACTCCCTTATGGGCCGTATAAGTTCCAAACTGTTCTCTTTTCCCAAGAAAAGTACCCTTTCTTCTGAAAAACCTACCAATTTTAGTTACCAATAATTTATTAAGACTTATTAGGACACATGTGGAGTTAAATAACCTCTTTTAACATTCAAATTTCTAAAAGAGACTGTACAAGTCATTAAATGCTCTATTTATGACCCCTAAATGACTCAAAATGATGTATTGGCTAATATGACTAATGACCAAGGCTAATATGAAATTAAGTTCCATAAAATGACATATAATACACCTTATTACCAAATTTTAAGCCCCATAAAATATATACAGACCTAGTTTTTACCTATAGGGGCCCTAATTTGACCTGTAGGGTCAAATTTGGTTAAGAGAAGGTATCATCAAGGGGGTAGATTTTTTTCTTCTCCATCATTAACTTCATCAAAGTGTAACTTAAGGGTGGATGTTAGTATATTTAATAATTAATACACTTTTATATGTTTTAATATGCACTTGTATTATTAATTTATAATATAATAAATGGATAAGCAATAATTGGTCCACACTTATCCATTACACATTATTAGAGAATATTATTAATTAAATATTTAATTAATTAAATCTAACTAATAATATGAAAGTTTTATCTCTAGTAGGACTTGATATACAAGTAATCTACTCTTCAAACCTTAGCCCTGGCCTTCTTTTATATATATATATATATATATATATATAAAATAATGTAGTGGGCTAGTGGATCAGTTAATTTTTTGGATGAGAGCTATTATTTTTATACTGGATAATTTCTACCAAGGATCATAATATCAAGTGGTAGTAATGGTATTTTTTATTTTATAGGGTGGAATACAAGATATGAAAGGTCCTACAACATTTTATAAAAGATAAAACATTTAAGATCAAATGAGATGCTAAAACTAGCAACCCATGTGGAACCAAACACCTAATAGGTATCTAAACCATATCCTACCAAAATGGACACCCCTAATTACAAAAAAAATCTAGATAGAAACAAACAATCTTATGTAAAACTTTTGATTCCATGAAATAACTGTACAACATCCACAACTAAAAGGACCTCCTAAAAAGGGTTCATACTACAATTCTTTTGAACCTTCCTTAACTAATTAGTGGATAATACCATCCTTTAATGATTGGTAATAATCTATGGAAATAAAATGAATGATAAGAACCACCCCTCATAAAATAGGGGAAATTCTATAAAACTTCCACCTAGGAAAATTCTAAAGAATAACATTCCATTAGCAAAATGTCTTCCACAAATTCAATCCTCATCCATTAAACATCTACCTAGGGACCCTCTTAAATGGAGGGACATGTTTGAAGGATTTTAAAAATTTAATCTTCTATTTATTTTCTTTTTTCTTACTTCTAACTATTATCCCTTGTCATTTACAGATTTTGGGTAAACTTGAATGGGAATTTTAAGGAGTTCAAAGGGGCAATATTTTTATTCCTCTAGTGTATCCTCCTTAGCTACTAGGTATTTTAATCTCTAGGTCCTCTACCATAGAGATAACTTAATTAATAAATTGTGCATCCAAATCTAAAACCTCCCTCTTAGTGTCTTCCCCTTTCAGATCCTTCTCATAATGTCACTTCTAATAAAGTTGTGTTTCAGGAGGGCATCCTTCCAATAAGAAACTCCCTTTTTATTCATAGTAATGTTGCACGTTGAGGCCAAATTCCCTATTTTTAATAAATTTAGGAATCAAAAAGTTAAAATCTCATAATATATAGATTGTTTCCAAATATAATCTTGAACCCTCAGTTCAATTCTCTCATGAAGATCTATGAAAATCTTCAGATTAACCAACATATTGGTCAAATTAGGATGGTGGTAACCTTAAATTATTTAATCCACTAAAACAAAATAACCAAAATATTTACCAATTGCCTTAAAATAATCTTCTATCCAAAAATATAGAGGTAAATAAGGAAGCCTAACCCAACTAGTCAGACATCAAAGGTTTCTTTGGGTGGGTCAAATGCCAAAAACCATGGATTAAACAATAAGAATTTTTGATCCCAAGACCACATAGAATACTTAAAAGTAAAAATTATATCCTATAATACATTAAAAAAAACTATAAATAATCCATTATCATGGGGGAATATTCATATGTTACCTTCTATAAGGGGCTTCTACTTCCCCAAAAACTAGCCATGTAGATCTAAGAGGGAAAACTAAAGATTAGAAAACTAACATATCATTGTTATTTATGAGATTTCCTCTTCCCTCTAATATTTCCATTAATATTTATCCTTTAAATTTTATAGAGATAAAATACTTGTATGGGACCAATGGCTTCATAGAATGCCTATTCTTGGAGGGGTTACTTTGGCAAAAGAGGGTTGATGGACCAATTCAACCACCTCCTCTTCTTTCTATTATGTGCTATTTTAAAGAACCATCATAGGGGGAAACATGAGGGATATATTTTTCCACCACCACCAAGTTCTTCCTTATTTTATCTATCACCCTTCTACCATTGGTTGTCATAGATTCAAGAGATCTTGGAGAATGGTCATAATTTTAAACCATTATGGGAGTAGATTTAGAAGTAGCGTTAGTAGCCAACATCCATCCATATACCTTCCCACAAGCTGATGTAATCCCTAGAGAGTCAACCCTAGCTTTAGCATCAGATCTAGTCTAAGACTTCTCTATTTACTTGTTATAATATTTAGTGTCAAGTTTTTTGACATCTGAGATGATCTCCATAGCAAGACTGCATGCATTCCTCACTATGTGTCGAGTGGCAGAGCAAGGGTGAAGCCTATTTAATTTTAATTTTCCTTTGGTAGGATGAAGTGGGAGGCTATGGGATCCTCTGGTAGTAATGTTATTTTGATAAACCTATATGTTTTTTTTTAATTCTAATTATTTATTATATGCATGTGAATGTTTACCTTAAGGTAGTTTCATAGATTTAGAAACTTGTCTCGAAATATAATAGACTAAGCATACTTTTGAATTTAGGGACCTTTAATCAATTAAACTAAGCATACTTTTGAATTTAAGGACCTCTCATCAATTAAAATTCCTTAAATTGACCATATTTAGAAATTAATTTATCCACTTTTTTTCCCTTATTTATATTGTGATAATTATAAATGCAATAACATAAATATTTGATAAAATTACATAAAACTCATTATGTAGACAAATAAGCAATATTCCATAAGACCTTTCAATTTATTTGCAATTAAGGAGATTTTAGTTTTGTAAATATGATGAGTATAATCTATACCTACAGTCTCTAGCCTTGCATGGTAATCATGACTTCTATCTTCCCAATATTTTGTATCATTATAACATCTTCTCTCTACTATACATTATTCCTCTAAATTTCAAAGAACACTAAAACACCAAGTTTGAGATGAAATTATGGGGTATATGACATATATTTATCAACCTCTTCCAATAAATATAAAATTCTATTCATCATGCACATGTAAATTATATTTAGAAAATAGAGGCAAGTCAATCTAGGTAGGGTCTTTTTCATGGAATACTACTAAACACGATTTTAATCAAGCATTCAGTAAAAAAAATTACTAAAATTAGGTTTTGAATGTTATATATGCCTACTTAACATGACCTCTTCCCACCCCCTTCCATATCTCACCCATCTTTTTAGCCATTCCAATCAATACATGATTTTTAAATATATATTTAATACACTTATACCACTAAATAATCTATGTTATATTGACCTTTTACCCCTAGTGAAAAATTCATTTTTTAATTAAAAAATAATAATCCAAGGCTATTGGGTCTAAGAACATGCAATGTAAACACCCCTGATAAAATTATACAAATATATATTTTAGATTGTTTAGAACTAGATCAAAATATTTTATGAAATTGTAAAGGAATGGGTAAACTAATTTATCAAAATAAATTTATACTTTAGCAAAAGATTAATCAAAATCTAATGCTAGAAGGCATATAATAAGGAATCAAATCATTGAATTATAGTATGGATATATGTAATGCAAATAAAATACAACACAAATACATACATAATTTTAACTAGGCTCAATAATACATGTATAAAAGTGATATAATACTAAATAAGTGATTTCTAAAACTAGAGAGAAGAGATCATGAAAGATTTATATATGTTTCTATTTATTTTCAATATATGGTGATAGATGTCATGATCTAACTATGGAAATGTGCACCTAGAATTGATAAAGGCCTCACCTAGAAATATGGAAATGAACAAAGATATCTTTTAGCAGTGTTAATCCCACTTCAAAAAATGTACAGTTGTAGAAAAATCTAGAAAAAAAATATAGATAGGTTAAATTTGAGTTAATGGTTTTGTTCACCTAATCTAGATATCAAATAGCCTTACTTTGTTTTCCATACTATGACTCCAGTCACATGTAAAAGCTTAAGGAAACTCTAAATGGTAGCAATACCTAAAAGCTTAAGGAAACTAAAATGTGTGGTGAAGTTTATAGTAAGCTAAATAATAACAAATTTATATTCATATTTTTAATTAATTTAGACAATTAAAATATCAAAAAAAACAAGCCTCAATAATTGAAATATTTCCAATAACTTACAAACCAAGTGTTTTATAGTGTGTGCTTAACATAAATTTGTGTGTTTCAATGATTTTTAAAATTATTTATTGAATTTTTTAGAATGATTATAAGTTCTCAATAGATACTCATGACCAACAAATAGATGTTTAATAATTATCTATATTTCCTTCTATCTAAATGAACAAAAATGCTTGTTTATTAATAAAAATTGAATTCTAATTAGGACATTTATTATAATACTAAATGATTAAATATAAAAAATGTGATACATACAAGAGGAGTACATCTTACAAAAAACTGAGCTGATAAAAACCTTAGGAGCATCATTAATGCTTTAGACTATCTCTAGCATTAATGGCATATCATTCATAATATTTGAAACTATACACACCATAATTTGGTCAAGAAACACAAGTATTATGTCTCTTGTATCTCTTTCACAATAAGTTCTTAATGTTGAATTAAGGTCTTATTTTCATGTTCATTTTAAGGCCCCCCTGCCTGTTTATCGCAATCAGAACCTAGTTTTTGGCCTGCAAGGGAATAGCAAAACCCTAGATAGTAACATACCATGCTAGTGTCCACCTCAGTGTTATTATATAACCATCACATTTTTAGTTCATTTCACGTCCTTACCCTTCCTTTTGGTTTCTTATTATGTTTTGATCTATCTTTTCAACTAGTCATCTTGAGAATAAGAATATTACATTTAAATTAAAGTTAATTATATATAAATAGCCTCATAAGGCATTTTACATATAGAAACTATTACTTTGTCACATTATTACATAAAAATTAATCAATAGTATAGCTCAACACTCTACATATTACTTAATATCACACATATATTTGAAAACATGATCAAAGAAGGGCCTAGTCAAAAGTCATTCTATCATACCATGTGCATTTATTATGCACATTCCCTAAGGAATAACTAAATGCAATCTGAGACCACTATCATTTGGATCAATGTATCAACAGTTAAATTAATAGGGTTTTTACATCACATGATCATAATATCCCATAACCCTCCTTTTCCCCTTCCCTTTGCATTCAAATCTTTTGTTTTTTAATGTGTGAAGGTATTCGTTAGGGTTTTGAATGATAAATATCAAGAAATTGACATATAATTATGATCCAAATCTCTTGATCACACCTACAAAACCCTGAAGCCCCCCCACAGTATCCCCAAAAGTCTTAAGAATCTTTCCATAAAAGGATATTTGTGTAGTACTTTAGACAGTAGCATAGTGTACTACTATCCATCTAACCACATTACTATCCTAAGGCAACAAAATCTATATTCTCATAAATGAAAGGGATCTAGGATATCTTCCTATCTTGTTTTAACATCATTACCATCTAAGGTCACAAGTTTTACTCCAGATAAGTAAATCTTCTCCTTACACTCATTATTTTGGGTAAAACAATTTAATTAGATATTTTTTAATATATATGTATTTACCCTATATATTTATCCATTTATTAACCTATGATTTACATATATTAAATCTTGAAAATTTTAACCATTTGGTGAACCCAACATACTTTCAATATTACTTAACCCTAGTTCCACCTACAATTTGCCTTCTCCATTTTTGGTGTAACAAATTGGGTTACAAAATTTTAATTCTTACTAAATGTTTACCCATGCTAACTGATCCATATCATTATTATATTATTATTACCTTAATTTAATATTTTTTAAATTTTTCTACAAACCCTTTAAACCCTAGATCTGCATACTAGGTCCTCATACATCCAAACATTAGCCCTTAGGGTTTCAAATTAATTTCTATTTTTTCTATATTTTGGACCAAATGTGTAGTGCATATATTTTCAAATATATCTATGTTAGATTATCTTTTCCCCATTTCTTTCCTATTTTTCATTTTCTACATTCTCTTTTGTGGCAAGTCTAAAATGATTTCTGGGGAACCTCTTACCTGTCACCCATTTGACCAATTTGTAAACTTTTCACATAATTATCTAAATGAATCAACCAATTTCAAAAAGATTACATTAGTACATAATCACAATCATGATTTCATTTATAATGATGATGATGATGATGATGATGATGATGATTATTTTAATGATGAATATTATGATTACCATAAGTGTGACAATGAAAGTGGTAATGAGGATAAATTAGATGCATCTTCTTCATTGTTTGCAATTCAATTAAAAAATGCAAGTATAAATGATGTTACACCTTTTACAGTTTTGAAAACTAAACTAGATGATACTATTTTTTTATATTCTTTCACATTTCAAGCTCAACATAGTTATTGCATGAAAAATATAGATAATTCATATCTATCTAACTCTCTTACTACATGTCATAATATGCCAAATGAAAACATGATTGCTACTTCTTCTAACCTTGACTCCATTATTAAAAATAATGATAACATATGCATTACACTCATAACAAGTAAAGATACAAATTAAAATTCATGTACACATAACGAAATATTACATAGTATTAAAAATCTAAAACCTTCTTCTACTCCTCTTATTGAGTATGAAATAAATTCTGATTTTGATGAAACATGGAATAAAAATGATTACTATGAATTTAGTGAAGAATAAGTTGAGTTCAGTAATATCCCTACTTCACCTATATCTCATGTTGAAATTGATTTCATATTCAATGCTAATTCAATAAATAATATGTCTTTAGATAAAAGTGTATGAATTTATACTCATGTCCATAGTGTACATGGTTCGCATTCTGACATAAAAAAAATTGTATCCTATTCCATTAGCATGTGATATTACTTTACCAACTAAGAATATAAGAGACAAAATTAATCTCCCTTACCCCTCCTTCCTATAGTATAACCCATTTCTCATACTAACCTCTATGAGGGTGATAGCCAATATCTCTCTCATTGGGTCCAAACTATCACCCCTCCAAAGGTTATGATGAACAAACCCACTATCTCTACTAATGTTCCTCAATGTAGTGTACCAATGGATAAAATAAATAATAGAATTCAAGGATTAAACAAAAATCTTGATGATGCTAATATACCTTCATGAGAGGTCATATATTTTATGCATGATGTGGGTACTTTAAAACAACAAGTACACCTGCTCACTTTGGAAAGTAAAGCATACTAATCTTGAGTTGATGATAATGTTATCCATGCCAATCATATCCCATGTATATTATTTAATAAAAAGTACCAAATCAATTTCAATTACCAATATTACTAAATTTCAATGTACATGGAGGTTCATACTTTCACCTCAAAGGTTATAAAAAGTCTATTGCACATGTCACTCATAGTTTGATTGTCTTAAAATTATTTCCACATATTCTAGAGGGAAAGGCTTTAAATTGGTTCCATCATTCACTCCTTGGTGATTCAATACATAAATACAATGAGTTATAATAATATTTATCATGCATTATATTCAAAATAAGGGACCTCGAATCACATGTGAGAGGTTTCATTAACTACACCAATGTATGTCAGAACTAGTAAATGATTACATCTTATGATTTAATCATGTATGAAAGAGTTGATCTATTGGTAGATAGATTTAGATACATGGTAAATCTTTGATATAGTCCTCATTTTCCCTCTTAAAGATAATTTTTTAAATAAGACATCCAAATCATTACAAAAACTATGTTACATAACTTTGCTATTAGAAAAGAAGTTGGGACTAGTTGAGACACATTTAGAGTCAAATTTGGATTTAGATGTCTCAAAGTCATAGTCATCCAATATGTTACAAACACATAATCAATACATGATCAATGAAAAAGTGTAAAAATAATATCCAATCAATATAGTCAATAAAGGCAAAATCCACTTCAGATATCATCTCTGATAGTTAGTAGAGCATAGAAATGAGCAGAGAGGCTGTATAATTTTTGGTCAGAGATAGACCTTATGATATCTTATTTTCATTATTATATAGTGAGATGATCACACTTCCACCTAATAATCACCATCTAGCACATTAGTTGCACAAAATAAGGAATAAACCATATTATAATTATCATCAAATTAATGGACATTGAGATAATAATTGTTGTGCACCTAGAGATCATATTAAACAGTATGTCGACAAAGGAATTTTAACATTCACATAGGTGGAATTGAGATATCATTCCCCACCCTCTCCTAGATCAAATTCCTCTATAAGTGATTTATCTAAGGACATTCCTTTTAAGGATCCATTGGTTACTCATTATATGAGCCACATGGTTCCTATGACACCTACTTATAAGAGATCTCATGAACCAAAAATTCATTAGAGATGGAAACCAATTCAAAAAAATCAACCTACTTATAATAGCATGGTAACAAAATGGAAATAAACTCAAACACTAGTCTCAATATGATAATTGATTAATATGTTTTCTAGATATCATAGATTTTATAACATAATTTCAATATGACAAATGATTAAGATATTTTATAGAGATCATAGAGATTAAAATATAGTTGGAATAATAAATATGATTAGACTATTTACTATAGAGTCTACACATCTGGCTACCAATATTGTACCATGAGTAGTATCAATTCTAAAGTCTACTTCTAAACCTACATAGTATGATGAGTATGGTTACTTATTTACCATGCCATCAGGATTAAAATAGTGCATGCCATAGTTACGTGATCTATACTCATTTATATTACAACACTTCTATGAAATTGATACTAATAACTAACACTACAAATCTACTGAAACATTTCTATACAATCAAAATCAACTACTGCTATCTAGCCATATAATACTTTTCCATAGCAACACATAAGTAATGAATATAATCAAAACATTTGATCAAATGCATAATGAAACAAATTAAAATTCCAAATCACGTGATATCCATATAACAACAAGTTTAATTATTGAATTAAAAATTTTTTCTGAGTTACATGTGTGTGTGTGTGTGTGTGTGTGTGTGTGTGTGTGTGTGTGTGTGTGTGTGTGTGTGTGTGTGTGTGTGTGTGTGGGTGTGGGTGTGTGTGTGTGTGTGTGTGTGTGTGTGTGTGTGTGTGTGCGTGTGTGTGTGTGTAACTCAGAAATAAATTTCAATATTATACTATTATATATATATATAACTCAGAAATAAATTTCAATATAATAATATATAATCACTCAATAATAATATCTTGGTCACGAGGACTATCCTCATCACCCACACTCTTAGACACATACACACTAGAGATAGATGCTCCCACATCCCCTCTATTTCTAGATGGAGACCAATCTATATGACTACAATCCCTCTCACGTTGAACCACTACCTTAGCCACCAAATATGCATGCTCCCACTTTAGCTGAATATACTCATCCATGATCCTACTACCTACCCCACCTAGACCATTGGGTGGGGTCATATCTTAGATTTGCACCCCAACACATGCCTCATCTCTATCCATAGTTATCCACCTGTATGATACAATGTAAATGGCCACTCAATCAAATAGGTGAGTGTAAATTCTTATAAATCATATATCCCTCTCCACTAACCCATAATCCATGTCATCATTAAGGATGATTTATGTCAGATCTCGCAACATAGACTCAATAGTGGTCTCTTAGTACCCATTATCTCCTACACCTAAAAAACCAAAAAAATACATTTGACCAAATTCATCAAACCAGTAAGCCAATACTAAACAAACAAAGCATGTAAATATACAAATAAGAATGTACCCTTAACTACCCTAATGGGCACCAAATCTAGTACATCTTCCATAATGATCCCATCTCTTAGAAATAGTGGAGGTCATGTATGTCATCCCCACCTAGTAAGAAGGCATCAGTATCCCTCACATTATCTACATTAGGTATCTCTATCATAGGATCTCAATCTATCACTAGAATCAAAGCCAACTCAATTGCTATGGATATCAATCTACTACTTGGACTCATTGGGGCCTAACTACTGCTCAGCCACACCCATGGTGTGTGAGGCACATCATGAAAGACACCAAACTATCATGTCATACATTCATACTGAAACATCTCAGCAACTCACTCAAATCTATCTCAATTTCATCGCATCCTTAGGCCATCCTTCAAATTCCTTATAGGGTATCCAAATAATATCATTGTTTGTCACTTAGTCTAATACCTATCGACATTGCATCATGATCTTAGATCATACGAAAGACTTAATGAACCCAAAAACTATCAAGAACAAGAAAAATACTAATAGACCAAGATCTTGAAACAATACTCAGAATCGATTCATATTGATTTATTGAAATAATTACAAACCTAAACCATGCTTAAATAAGCCTCAACTTAGAATTTAGAGTTTCCATGCAAAAATTTGAAAAATCTAAAAACTAAAAAATGTCTATTTTTAGCAACCGTTATTTATAGTAAGTTTCAAATACAAGTATGTGCAGCTCTAAAAATTTCCCAAAATAACCAAAATACTAAAATTAGCCTATGGAATGAAATTCAACTAAATTTGACTTTCGGTTCTAAAAATATACAATTTCTAAAAATAGAAAATTCCTAAAAAAATCATTAAACATTAGTTTTGGACCCTTAGATGATCACATTTGGCCTTCAAAAAATATTGAAATAAAATCTAAGTAGATAAAATAGTTTAGTTAAAAATTGAACTTTTTGATATGATCATTTTGGCATGTAGAAGAGCTCAAATAGAGTTAAAATTCAAAAGTTATGGCCTCCAAAAGGTTGGCCTATTTTTTCTACATCATTCTCCTCTAGTTGAAAACAACTCAACTCCTAAAATGTTCCCTGATTATACTGCTACTATTTTTCCTTGTCAATTTTATTCCACTCCCATTCTGTAATTCAAATGTTATCTTCTTACTACAATCCTTCCCACTGCACCAAATACCTGTTATAATTCCCCTGTCTTGTGCTCATTGTCTTCATATCCAAAACCTACACTATTTTTTATTTCTTCTTCATTGGAACTTGCTGCTCCCAATTTACTTCTTCATCTTCATCATCTTCACCATCTTATCCATGGAATTCATATAAATATGAAACATTAAATACTAAAGACATATCAAATTTTTGATACTAGATAATGGACCCAAAAACTATCAAGAACGGGCAAATTAATAATAGGTTAAGATCTTGAAATAATACTTAGAATTGATTCTTATTAATTTCTTAAAATAATTACAAACCCAAACCATGCCTAAATAAGCCTCAACTCAGAATTTAGATTTGACATTCAAAAATTCAAAAAATCTAAAATCTAAAAAAATGTCTATTTTAAGTAGTTGCTATTTATAGTAAGTTTCACATGCAAGCATGTGAATCTCTACAAATTTCCCAAAATAACCTAAATACTAAAATTAGCCTATGGAACAAAATTCAACTGAAGTTGACTTTTGGTTCTAAAAATATACAATTTTTAAAAATATAAAATTCCCAAAAAAATCATTAAATGTTAATTTTGGACCCTCAAATGATCACGTTTGGCCTTCAAAAAATATTGAAATCAAATCTAAGCAGATAGAGTAGCTAAGAAAAAAAATGAACTTTTTGATACAATCATTTTGTGAGGTGGAAGAGCTAAGATTTACGAGTCAAAAGTTGTGGCCTCTAAAAGTTTGGCCTATTTTTTCTACATCAGACATGCTAGTCCATCGCTCTAAAAATACTCATTGGTGTGCCTAATTTAAATGCATAAAACCCTCAAACCTAGCCACTATAATGTGCTCATAAGCATAAAAATGCAACAATGTTGAGGATCGAATCCCACAATCGTACAACTCATGAGTAAAATGGTAAAAATCCTTATACAAGTGGGTTAGAATAGTGTTATTTGACGAGCATATAGTCCCATTCTTCTCTATGTTTTACACAATCCCATGCATCTTTTATGAAATGGATACATTGCTACCATCCACAACAATAAATGAAGTTAATAACACCATAAAAAACTTCCATAACTATATAATAATAGTTATAACAATCATAAATAAAAATATATCACTGCTACTCCTATAATGATGGGTCCACATAAATATATCCATAAAATACCTCAAAGCCTAATCTATAACTATAACCCCATCTGCCTCCTATAATACAACTTGTTGACTAACAATGGGTAATCTTAGTGTCTTATACACATAATCTAGGGTAATATTAATCTCCCTAATGGGCCAAAAAAAATTATTATGAATGATGAACAAATATTCCAACCCAAGATTTAGAAGTGATAACTCCAAGAACATCACACATGAAGCTATAGATAATTTATTGCAAAGTAAAATGAATCAAGTGTTATTTAAAAATAAGATATGATAGTACAAATAAAAGATCTTGCATAAATAGGCAAGGCCAAACATAGAATAGCCTAACTGAATAATGTGGGATAAATTCACTAAAGGAAGAAAATCTAGCTAATAGACTTCCAAAGATGATAAATACATGAACTACATTGTCTAACACCTCCATCAAGTGAAAATAGGGGCTAACAAAAGCAAAAAAAAAAAAAGAAATAGTGGCATATTCATAGTATGAGTCCTAGTAACTAGGCCTGATAAGGTACTCATGTACATTATTTATGCATAAAATGAAGGAAGATGTCCTCATGAACACCCCTCACCCCTCGAGGATAGCTTTTGAAACCCTAAGCTTGCCACACAATTCAAGAAAATGAGGTGATGCAAAAATATTTGTGAATATGTTCTTAATCTGCTACTAAATTATAATGTATTCCAAGCTAAGAAATCATCCTAATTGTGATGATGAATGAAGTACATATGTATCTTAATGTGCTTGGTCTTCTAATGCTCAAATGGGTTACAAGAGATGTGAATTGTAATACGGTTGTCACACCAAAGAATAGTGGGTAAATCTTGCATGAAGCCAAACTCTATCAACAACTAATGAAACTAAAGAACTTACCGACTCACTATAATTTCTACCCTATACTTAGCTTCGTTAGATGAAATTAAAATAGCATGTTTATTCTTGTACAACCAAGTAATAGGTGAAGAACCAAGACAAAATATTTATCCATAAGTGAAACACCTATTGTCAAGAGAATCTGCCCAATCCAAACCACTACATCCAACCAACTGAGTAGAACACCTAGTGTATTATAATCCAAAATGAGTCGTGCCTTATAGATATTATAAAATCCCTTTGGCAGCTTGCCAATGACTATCACGAGGGTCATGTGCAAACCTAGATACAAGGCTAACTACAAATGAAATGTTAGGGTGAGTATAGGTCAGATACATAAGACTTAATATAATTTACCTATACAATGTAGGATCATAAAGTGGACTAGCATAAGAGGAAATAAGAGTCACTCTAGACTAAAAAGTAGAAGGACTTGGCTTGAAATTAGCCATGCCAAAATATAGAAGAATATAAGTGTGTACTTTTACTGACTCAAATGAATCATTATATCTAACTATAAAATCTATAAACCAAGGAGTAAATGTAAAAGGCCAAGATCTATCATGTTGAACTATGTTGAAAGTGCCTATTCAATATTCTAAATCTAAGATGAGGAGCTGCTTGTGAGAAGAAAATCACCAACATACAAGATCAGAATAACAATGTCCTCCCCAGTATGGTGAATATACACTATAAGATCAAATTGGTAATGAACAAAGCCAATGGGGAGAATAAATGAATCCATATTCTCATACAAAGCTTGAGGGGCTTGTTAGAGACCTAAAGAGACCTTCTAAGTCAACAAATAAGATAAAAATCATGAACAAACCTAGCAGGCTACTCTATATAGATTTCTCCATGCAAGTCTCCATGCAAGAAATCACTATTAACATCTATCTAATATACTGGGCAACCCTATGATGTAACCAGAGAAATTACAAGGTGAACAAAATCCATATTGTCAATGGGTATAAAATTCTTAGAGTATTCAATACCTTTGACCTATGATAACCCTTTTTGCAATAAGATATGCTTTATACTTATCAATAGACCCATTAAATTCATACTTAGTGTGGTAAATCCACTTGCACCTAACCAACTTTCTTTCGTTAGTAAGAATGACCAAATCCCAAGTGTGATTCTTCATCAATGAAGAATACTCATCTTTCATCACATCATCCCACTCTTGTATCCATGAGACTGTGAAAAAGATTATAGATCCCCAAATAATTCCTGACATAAAAGTCTAGTACCTATAGAATGTGCATGATGATGTCAAGTAGGTAGAAGATCCTATATGAATGGTTCTTACTTAGAAACTATATTATGAGCCCACCTAGGCATAGTGACAATGTTAGTCTGAATAGGATTCTCATCCTCTATAACCTCCTCAAGAATATCCTAAATTATCTCCTCAAAGAATAAATCCTTCAGAAGAGATGAATCATTGCAAGAAGAAGTCACGGAAGAAGATGAAGAGTCATGAGATGTGAAATGATCATTAAATTATACATTTGTTTGAAAATAAACATTATGAGTATCCAGATCTAAAATATGATAATCTCTAATGTCCTCATAATACCCTACAAAAATTAAAGGTTTGTTCTTATTATCCAATGCTTTCATGTTCTTATTTGGTACAAATTCCCAAGAAAGGCTCTTAAAGACTCACAAAAATGACACGTCAGTCTTGGTTCTAGACCAAGCCTCCTTTGGAGTGATATGCTCAAGTGCTCGATGTGGTGTGTGGTTCTAAATGTAGTTCACACAATTAACTGCCTCTACCCAATAGAGAGGAGGTAAATCCCATGAATGCATCATAGAGTTAGCCATCTCCTTTAAAGTTTGGTTCTTTTATTATGTTAATCCATTTTGTTATGGAGTATGTGAAACATAATACTAGTGAACAATACCATGGGATATTAAAAATTTTGAGAACTATTGACTAAAGTACTCCCCCATTACTTTTTAAAATATTCTTGATGCAACTTGAATATTTTTTCTTGACCAAAGCCTTAAAGACTTTGAAGTGAGAAAACACATCACTCTTCTACTTGAGGAAATAAAACTAAGTACACCTTGATAAATTATTAATAAAGGTAAGTGCATACTTAGCTCCATTGAAAGAAGTAGAAAAGACCATAAAATCACTGTGCATAAGCTGAAGTGGTGAAGAAGATCTCATGGACATACCTTTAGGAAATGGATCTTGGTGTTGTTTCTCCAATGCACAATTGAGAAAAAATACAAGGCATGAAACTATATGAAGACCCTCAACCATACTATGAGTGCTCAACTCTTTTAAATATCTATAGTTTAGGTGTCCAAATCTCTCATGCCAAAGCCCACTTATAGAATCTGCATGAGAAACTAAATATGTCCCTATACGAGGAATATCATCAAAACCCTCAAAATAATAGATTCAAGAACTATGATCAATAACTCCCTATGAAATAAGTGTGTTTGGCTTTAATAAAACTCAAACTTCATCACCCTGTGGTGTGAAAGTCACTATCTTACCTTGACTAGAATGACAAATCTGATAAACTGAAAGTAGATTGGTGGTGATGTTTGGAACATATAATGCATGATTGATATGACCACCATCTAGATGTATGTTACCCTTCCCCTTAATATAAATTAAGGAGGAATCTCCAACCTTAATTTTGGAAGTATAACTCAAACCAAGAGATATAAATGACTCCTTAGAAAAATTCATATGGTGTGAAGCACCAGAATCTAGAACCAAATTGTTTGAAATAGTTACCTATGATCTCCAAACAACATTAAGTTCTTTATAATGATCATGAGATGGATAAGGACTAGATATATAAATATTTTATTTCCTAATGACATCTTCTAAGAATTGAATTCTCTTGAAACACTTAGAATCTTCATGACTAGTCCCCCAACAATAGAAGTAAGATAGGTTATAGTTATTCTTAGATTTAGAAGATGATTTGGGTTTAGATGTGTTAGTGTTGGGCTTAGGTGCATTTTAAGGTGGAGGAGTTTTGTTATTATTCATACTATTAGTTTTTCCCTTGTTCTTTTCATGTGAATCCACTAATGCTTTTTGAGAGGTGGAAGACTAAAGGTGAGACAACTTAGATTCTTCCCTAGTAAGTCTCTCACAAAACTTTTCTAGATATAACATTCTAAATGCGACACCTAAGATATCCATACTAGAGAAAAAGGTAGAAGAAAAGATTTAGAATGGGCTACTCAACATAGACAAAATTAAGTACACACACTCTTCATCTTTTTTATCTCACCCACTCCCCTTAAACTGTTTCAACAAATGATTAAATTTAGTGAGGTGGTGTACAATAGAAGAAAAGTCATCTAGATTTAGTGAAGTAAGCTCCACTTCAAGATGCATGGATTACAAATGATCTAATTTACCAAAAAAACCCTTTACTTTAACCCATATTTTTAATGGTGAATCACATCCATTCAAATGAAACAAAATAATGTCACTCACATAAACCCCAATCAAGCCCATACACTCTTCAAACTTACATTGGTGCTAAAATGTTTCAAATTCATGAGTAAATTGTGGTTGAGTTTTATTTTATATGGCCTTTACACTTTATGATTATTTCTATTCGAGGTCTCCATGTACGGTAATTATGTGTAGTATAAGGCTCACAATGGTCAATACTATAAGTAGAATCTATGACAATGAATCACCGAAGAGTAGAAAGAATGCAAAAGGGTACACAAAATTGACACTGAGACAACCCCCCAAAAGATTGTATTAAGGACCCCACACACCCCCCTCCCCTAATTTTTCAATTTATATAAGTAGCATTTTTTTACAAATTAATGACACTAATGGATAGAGAATAAAAAACCATGCACTTTTGAAAATAACATAACTCAAGTCCAAGTTATGATTCAAAGGTTATAGGCATTATTATTTCCTATAAAATGGGTCAAAATATTAAAATAGACACTAGAAACTAGGTTTTGTGACCAAATAAAAAAATAATATAGTCATCCAACCACTCATTAGAGACAAAATTGAACCACAGACTCATAAACACCAACCAACATGAAAAAGATCCATCTATTTATTGTTATGCTTGCACACAAACTATGATTCCACTCAAGGAAAAAATGCATCTTATAAAAGCAAAAAATGAATTTAGACATTATTTTGAGAGGAATAATATGGTTTTACTATTGTGTTTTGGCTCAAATCCCTTCAAGAAGATGCAAACATAGACCCAAGCCCCTCTAAAAGAAATGTCAAGCAAGCAACTCTTATGCAAGTGTTACTTCAACACCTTTACACAACATCAAGGAAGATAATGACTCTGATATAGGAAAATAAAAGTCTTTGTAGATATTATAAAAACAAATCACACTACCTCCTTTCAGCTTTGCAGATCCAAATCAATATATGGAAACAAAAAATGCAATAGAGTCCAACGCCTAGTAAGAGAGCTTCAATGTAGAAAACAAAACAAATTCAGATCTCTCCATGCCTCTCTCAAGCACCTATCTCTTCTAGCTCATTAAATTCCTCATCAAGGATGCCTCTTCTCTCCTCAACTCAAGTTTGTTCTCTTTCCTTAGATCTACAAATTTATTTCACAAATAGATCTAAATTTTTTAAAAATGCCTCTTTACCTTATACAAGTGCCACTTAGATCTAGTCAATGCCTAATAAACTCCAATGCAATGTTGAGAATGTCAATGCTAAATTAGATTTGAAAATTTCCTTAGATCAAAAGCACCAATCTAAAAAACATAATGCTGATAAAGGATGACACTACTCTAACACTAAATTAGAAAAATATATATCTCAACTCTTGACCAGATCATGACATCTCTCTCAAGCCATGTTTTCTCTCCTCAGATATGCAAACACTACACTTACGTAACTTTTCTAATTCTTTCAAGATAAAAACAACATAGCTTTGAAAAGGTGATGCCAAAAATAAGAGAAGCACACCTTGTCCAATAGGGATTATGCAACACGTCTTTCACTACTTTAATGTTTAGAAGAAAAATGTGAATCTCTTCAAATATGTAATGCCAAACTTGAAATAGGACATTCTGAAAGCCAAAATTTTAGATCTTCTCCTTTTAATAACAAAGATGCCTTTTTGTCAATAGAAACAAATATTTTAATATATTAAAAAAGTCTTGAAAAATAAAAGGGTGCCATAAGTAGATCTACATGCACACCTCTCGCTTATGATCCCTATCCACCTTCCCTCAAGGTTATAACCACACACATTCTTCAAAGCTTCAAAAAATGCCAAATCCATAAGAGGTAAAAAAAGGCTAAGGATGACAAGGGAAGAAACAATGGAAATGGAAATTTATGAAGCAATAATGTAGATGGGAGTAAAACCTCAAAACTCTAGTACCATCTTAGGAATGATGAACAAACATTCCAACCCAAGATTCAAAAGTGATAACTCCAAGAACATCACACATGAAGCTGCAAACAACTAATTACAAAGAAAAGTGAATCAAGTGTTACTAAAATATATGATATGATAGTACAAATAAAAACTCTTGAATAAATAGGCAAGGAAAAACACATAACTACCCTAACTAACCAATGTGAGATAAATTCTCACATAGGAAAAACTCACTAAAGGATGAAATAACAAGCTAATACACTAGCAAACGTGAGTAATACATGAGATATATACTCTAAAAAAATTAAATGTATAGGCATTTCACCACTCACACAATTCAGTCATCATATGGTAATCATAGGGCATCAGTGCAAGTGATGCCACATAACACATACTAGCCCTATCCATAACTACTCTCTATCATCTGTCAAGGGCAACCCACTAAGCACTCTATCATCAGACCACTAAAAAACTCCCTCATAGACATGTATGCCTAAAAAATACATAGAATCAAACATTAATATCTCTAAAACTATTATTAAATACAATTTAGAATAAAAAATTACAGTATTTGGTCCACATGACATTAGCAATGTAGATAGGACACTAGCATTGGATGTTACTCCAATGCATGGATGTTAGCACGACAAACTAGGACCCTATTTCTATATTTGGGACATTACTATGACCCTAAAAAAGTGGCCCTATTTTAGCTAAATAACGCTAAAAATGATAAATAAAAAAAATCTTAATCAACATGTCAAAAACATGGGAAATGAGGGAATCATTACCATTTTGACCTCCTCATAGTGGGTCACATTTGGTCCTTATCTACTCGACATGTTTTTGGGATCAGATCAAATATTAGCTCAAATCAAAAGGTTCAAATGATTTTTAAAATTAATCTATCAACCTATTTAAAACATGTTTTAAAAATGCCATCCACCTAAGGTTGACCATGCATGCAAATTTCTCAAACTATTACCCAAATCTTCCAATCATAATATCTCAAGAACTATAGCTCTAGTTTTTGATGAATTTGTTGTGGTGGGACTCGATAATGATATCCCCCACACCATAAAATTTACACTTTTATGCCATTTGATTTGAATTTATAAATAATAAAACTCATATTTCCTTAACAAATCACTATATACCATAAATCTATAGTAGTTCTAATTTATAAATGATTCCTTTATGATCACCATAATATTGATCTTGCAATCTTATTGTCAATACTGACTATCATTAACATGCCTATTGGTATCACATTTGGTTAGATACCCTTACCCTAGTTTCAACTCTCTCATCAAAAGGGAGCATATATACACTATTCAAATTGATATAGTGACTCAATTCCCAATTCAATGACTCAGATATTTTGATACACAAATTGGGTCAGATACATAGATTGATTTAGATATTCAGATACATAGATTGGTTTAGATAGTTAGATACATAAATTGTGTCAAATATTTAGATACACAGATTGTCTTAGATATTCAAATACATAGATTGGCTTAGATATTTAGATACACATATTTAATCAATGACTCAGATGTACAAACACAATTTTTTTTTACTTAGACACTGAGATATTGATATAACTAGATGCATAATTTGACTCATATTTCCATGGTCCTACGACCCTAGTTCAGATTCTTAGATTCTACATAAGATTATGACATAGCTCCAAAATTAGATTATAACTATGTGGGCACATACATGGCACATCATTCCTATAAATACATATAAATTTATGTGCATTATACATAGATATATTAATTAGATATCGGGTTTGGAGGAATGATGAAGGGCACATCTCCTCGACCCCATAATATTTCATCAAGTTGTATAGATGGAATGAAAAATTATACCATTTTATATGCATATATTATCAAATTACACTCATTATCACTAGGATTTCACTAGATTGGACATATGGTCATCTAAAATGGTTGATCGATTGTTTCACACTAGACCTAGATTACACTAGTTTGTATAGGATACAGGTCAAACAATAGTTTTGACCTTTGAGTACATTGAATTCTTATATTAAATTACATGTTAAAGTGGGGACAAATAGGTCGTATTCTTCCACATTCATAGGTTACTTATCATACTCAGTTACATGTCAGAATGGGGTCAAGTAAGGCTTGTTTTTGAAATACATATTACTTCTCAAACATAGTCACATATCAAAATGGGGATAAATAGGGATTTATTTATAATAATCCATTTAGTTGATTAGATTCAATATAGTGGACACCCATATTATGGATTTTCTCTTCACATCCAATATTCCAAATATTTATTCACTTCTCTAGCTAAGAACTGTGTTGGGTCCAGAACACATCCACATAGGTAAGCACATGTATGAAATTTTCTTTTACTTTTCCTCTAGTAATTTCATTTCCTTTACATTAAAAAATAAAAAGTAGGCAAATGTACACACTTTAAGTTAGACAAGAAACACAATTACTATGTCTTTTGTAGCTCTTTCACATGAAATTTTTAATGTTGAATGAATGTTTTGTTCACATGGTCACTTTAATCTTTTGGTCCTTATTATGACTTATTTTACCTACTTATTTCATCTTAAGCGGTCTTATGTCATGATATCCTAGTCATAGCACCTCCTAGCCTATTTATCACAATTACAACCCAATTTTTTACCTCATGACAATAGCACAACCCAAGATAGTAATGCATTGTGCTAGTGTCCACCTTAGTGTTATTTTCCAATGGTCACATTTTTAGTTTGTTTTGTGTACTTATCCTTCCTTTTAGTTTATTATTATTATTTGATCTATGTTTTCACCTTATCAACCTATGAACAATCATCTTACATTAAAATTAAAGTCAATTCTATATAAAGAGCCTCACATGGCATTTTACATGTAACACTCACTACATTAGCACACAATTACATAAAAATTAGTCAATAGTATAGCTAAGCACTCTTAATATCACTTAGAATCACATATATATATACACACTTGATGAAATAAGGGTATAATAAAAATTCATTCTAGCATACCATGCATGTTTATTATACATGTTCCCTAAGGGAGAAGTATATGTGATCTGAGACCCCTATCATTAGGGTTAATGTAGGCAATGGTTAGAACATTATGGGTTCTACATCATATGATTGTAATATCCCAAAAACCACCTTTCCCCCATTCTATTGGCCTTTGATTCTATTATTATTTCATGTGTGTAGATATTCATTAGGCTTTTGAAGGAGATATAACCAAACAATGACATATAAGGATGATTGAAAGTTCCTAAACACACCTACAGAACCCAAAATCCCCTTTAAAACATCCCCATAAGTCTCAAGACACTTATCCACAAAATTAAACTATCATAGTGTTTTAGAAACTATCACATTGCATTACTTTACCTATAATTATACTAATATCCTAATGCAATCAAATCTCCAGTTTCATAAAACTAAGATCTCTAAGCTATCTTATTGACCTATTTCAACATCATTACCATCTAAGGATAAAATTTTTACTCTAGATAAGTGAATCTTCTCCTTACACTCAGTATTTTGGGTAATCAATTTAATTATCTATTTTTTAATATATATTTTTATTTACCCTCTATACTCAACCCTTTAACAACCTAGGATTTAAATCTATTAAGTCCTAAAAATTTAAATAAAAAACACTTGAAAATAGAGAGAAATAAAGAGGAATAAAGAGATAAAGGGGAGACATGTTTATAGCCCATAAATCCCACTAATTATACATGATTTCAAAAAATAATAGACAAGTTCTCAACCATTATAAAATCATAACATGTCACACACACACACACACACACACACACACACACACACACACACACACACACACACACACACACACACACACACACACACACACACACACACACACACACACACACACACACACACACACACACACACACACACACACACACACACACACACACACACTCACTTACACACACTTAGGGGTAATTTTTAGGTGTCTAAAAATATACTAGTTATTAACATATTGGGAAATTTCCATATATCTTGAGTAAATTATTGAACCAAAAATAATCTCATTATGACATAGTTGTCTTAGATTATCTATCATTTTTATCATGTCAAAAGGTTTTGTATACCATTATTGTCATTTTATGTCCATTTACTCAGCTTTACTAGATTTTTATTGGCTTGATTAACATTTAATAACCTACAACTCAAGAATTTAACCTTTGGGTGGTTTATCTATTTAATCATCTATTTAAAAGGTAATGGATATTTATATTCAAATCTTAGAGGTGGAGACATTAGAACCAAATACGGATTGAAATTTTGTGACTAAAATATTCCATGAGGCAATATACCCACTCCTTAGGATAATTATCTTGATGTTTAAGAGTTGGGTCAAGACTTAATTCCATCCCTAGGGCATCCAACTTGATAAGGTAAAACACTTTACTAAGGGGTTTTTACTTTTAATATTTTAAATCCCAACCCAAAACACTACTATCATTGAGCATGGTTCTTGGTATCTTAAGAGATCCTTACTATTCTTTACCCCTTACTTCATATACTTTATTATGTTTAACAAATCCAAAATTAATTTAATTTTTTATGGAATTTATTGGTATTCCTATGACATTATGGCCATTATTGGAAACAAATTCCAAACTCGTTAGTTTTTCATTTATTTTGAATATGACTAGTTTTACATTGATAGAACCTAAGAGAGAGTATGTGTGGAAGTTGAACTTGTCCAAGGAATTATAAAAACCATATATATCTAGGTTGGAAGGAAACATTTCACTCAATTATTTTCATATATCAATTTATCAAAAAAATTCTTTTGTTGATGTTCCACTGAACATAAGATAAGAGATATCCCTCTCATGTCCATTATCATCCCTCTAGCCAAAAATATGGGTAAGAAAATATAGAGGGTTAAATGATTGTTGTAAATTCTTGGGCCAACAAAATAAATAGAATAATGGAAAGGAAAAATCCTCCAATGCACAACCTAAGATGTTTATGGCCTCCACAATTTTAAATCCATTTCCAATGTCTTAAGCTCTAGTTACTCAAGATCCTTAGGTTAAATCTAGGATGGTAGTGTCAAATATTCCACAAGAATCTAATCTTGTGTTTGAATCTCAAGAGTCATGTACTTTAAGTTTTTATTTTAGGTCTCAAATTTATCTAAATATTGCATTCCCTACTATGGATAGTATTCCATACTTGTTGTCTCTATGTCTTAGGGTAAATCCCTCTTTCTCTCCATTGATAAGAAACACAACATTCCTAACATCTTACCAATAAGAGAGAAGAATGATTATGTGTATCAAGAGTGATGGCTAGTATAACTTTCAGGATTTCTCTCCAAACATAAGCAATAAAATTTTATGAGTAATAGCTTTGTAGCACATGAAGGCCATGATGAAAATAGAATGAACCATTATATTTATTCAGTAATATTTTTTGATGTAATGTGTGTGGCTTAATTGAACCAAACGATAAGTACATGGGTAAGTCTATTTGTTATAATTTTTTTGAAATGAATGTGTTGTATTTGAAAAAAAATGAGATTACTAGCTTTCCCCTACAAATAGTAGTCAAAATGATTTGGTTTGATGCCACATGCCACATGTCCTACCATGATATGAGATGTGTTGGAGTCATAACATTGATAACACCACTTTTTTACTCCTTTAGAATAGACTAGGGAGAGGATCCATCTACCATATAGACAAATTTTTGTTTTAATGTGTAGTCTGTAGGCCTACGTAACCTTTATTTTTCCAATAATTATGTGGAAATATGATGCTTTGGAAAAGGTTAGTGAATGAGATACCTATGGAAAACTAAATATTTTGTGGATATTTTAACATGATTGAATATGAAAAATACAAGGATGGGCTTCTTCCCATAATATGGTGCTCTAGTGAAATATAAGTTTGGTTTTATATGAGGAAAAAATAGGATTATATGACCTTAATCACAATCACAAGTTATTTAGGATCCCACCCATTGGTTCACTTTCTCAAAGGTTTTCCAAGGAATTGATATAGTGCTCAAGAGGATTGACATACAAATTTTAATTAATAAAGATGTTTTTTCCTTCGCCTAGTGTTTTGAAAGGTCAATTAGTATACTTGTTAATATTATTATATTATACAGTTAACCCATAAAATTTTGGATCAATGTACTACTACATAACTTAGTTATTAAAAAATAATTTCTATCTAAACACCTCATGTTTTCATCATGAATGTACCCTTGTGCACATCAAGTGGGTCTATAATATAACCCCAAATGATTATAGCACAAAATGATGAATTGATTGGTGGAAGGTGACCAATGCATTCAATAGTAATTTCTTAAGAATATTTAACAAAAAATTGACCATATTTAAAAACTGGACAAATATTTCTCATATTAGAGAGCTCAATAGGGTGTCCCATGAGTTATCTCTATTTCCCATTGATAAATATCTATAATTCTAAATGATAGAGAGGCACCATAAAATTATGCTATATAGGATTTTTAAAGTTCATTGTGCTCAAACTTGATCTATACTTAGTGGCTTAAAGTTGGGATCAAAGTGTGTCTAAATATTTATTTTAAAAGTGGAGATCTAGTAACAATAAAATGTATATTAAGGTAATTAAGGATAATGGGGAATGACTAACTAGTTTTTCAGACATCCTAAAATATTATTCTATAAAATTAAAGCAATAATTTTAAACCCATGAATTTACTTAGGAGAGGGAGGATGCCCTAAATAAATACATAAAAAGAACTACCTTGCAAGATTTCCATTGGCCAAAATTGGCTTTTGATATGCCTTTCTATATTAATGAGCTTTAGTATGATGTTAACTATATGGATCATGCCAAAACCTTAGGAATTTATGTTTTTCCTTATGATTCCAATCAAATACTTTGGGACTATGGTGGAAAAGATATGCATAACATCTATACTAAAACCATGTGCAGTGGCTCTCTTAGAAATCCCATCAATAAAGGAAATGTCAAATTTATACCCAAATTAGGACATCCAAATATTATAGCCAATTGGAGGCTTATCACCTCCTAAATGTCTCTTACAAGATTATTTCCAAATATTTGGCCTTTTAAATAAGGTGTATACTTCCCTTAGTAATCAAACTTGAAAAAAAAGGGTTTATTTAAGAATATATATTGTTGTTAATATCATAGTTGTATAGGAATAGACATAATAGGTTCATGCATCCTAAAAAATGGTTTTCTTTATTAAAATTGGTTTTGAGAAATACTATGATATAATTAAATCACCTTACATTATTAGGTCATGTTGTAATCCCTTAGTTGTGAACCCATATTTGTGAAATCGGTGCAGATGATTTTTTATAAATTATTCTACATGTTTAACTATTATTGGGAATCAATTTGATACTTTTTTTTAATTCAAATCTATTAGGTAGGGTTTTCTTATGTCCCCTTATATTTATGTTTTATCTATTGAATTTTTTATGTTATATCCCTTCCATAATCCCCTTAAGACCATATCTTAAATGTTCACTTTTTTAATGATTACTTTACTACCATCCTAGAGAGAGGATAAGTGATAATAAATAATACTATGGACTATCTGCATATTTTTTGGCCTTGGTTCTAGTATCTAATGGGATAAGACTTAATTCTAAAATAAATACTCTTACTCTAATCCTAATGGTTTTGAGACCTATAAATGTAAGTTATTTATCATGGGGAAATATTTGAGTTCTTGGGGATTCCTTTTGCTTTCCAAGATTATCAAGTGGAGTTATGGAGCTATGTCATTTAGAGTGTTAAGAAAAATTTCTCCAAGTGGATAAATTATCATCTCTCCCTTTCACTAAAATTATAGATATGCTATAAAGTGTTATTAAAAACTCATGTACTATTATTTCTATTGGGATCCCTCTAAGGATTCCTACAAGAAGCCATAAAAACTACTTATGGACTTTATTTTGGCACCCTTTGAAGAAAAGAAATAATTTCATAGAGAAGTATGGGATATTTTTTTAGGAAAATAAATTTTGTTGTTTTGGTGTTAATTTATATTCATAAACAAGGGATTTACCTCTTTTACAAATGGATCCCTCGGGCCATGCAAGATAAGGAATCTTGGAAAATTATTATCAGGCCTTGCATATCTTATATAAAAGTGGCATGGAAAGGATTGGGGTTTCAAACCTATCTTATTGCACTGGTTAATATCAAAATTATGGAAAAAATTGATTCTAAGAGAATTTAAAAGCTTTGGAGATGATAAAGCTAAGGATAATTTTTTAAGTGGGTCAATATAAAACTATATTTTTTTATTAATACTCACTCCTTTTGGTGGTCTCCAATTATTAATCACAATGGAAATCCTATGAAATAATCTCATGGGGTTAAGCTTCTTAGTCATTTTAGAAATACATTCACACTATGACTAGCATTTTTGTAAGAGGGATAAGTTGTGGTCTCCTTAACCTGCTCTCAAACCCACTTATGTCTCAGCAATCAAGACTTTGAGTATGTCATTGATAGTTTAATGGTTGTGCCTAAATATTATTTCCATAAAATTGACTTGACTTCTCACCAATTTGGTGGAAATATTAGAAATGGAATGTCTTTACTCCTTTGTTTTGTTAAAAACCTCAACAACTTATCAGTGGCTTGCTCTCAGTAGTTCCCCTTGGAAAATACTTAGTAGACTTTAGAACCTTATTGGCTCATCCTCTTAATTGAATAAAAGATTCAACATCATTTGGTCTATAATGGTTGAACCCAAAAAATATCATTTTACATGGTACCTTTTATACCAAGGACTTCTTGTACAGGATTGATTGGTACACATAAGGATTCCTACTCCCATATGTCATGTTGGTGGTAAAATAGAGCTAATCAAACACATTTTATAGTATTTTTTAGAGTTAAATAGGATTTTAAATTGTTTTACTCCTCTTTTCATCCATTCATGACATATTTTTTCTCATCGCAATTGTCATCCTTAAAAATTCTACAGTTACTCTATCAAAATTCAAGCAAATCTATCAAAATTTTTGCATTGAGATTCTCTTTCAAATTTGGAAAATAAAAACTCTGACGTATTTAATAAAGATAATTTTAAAAAATAACATATTACAAAAATAATTGGTAATATATGCAATCCCATGTTGTAGATTGAACTTTAAGAGGAGAAAATGGTGCTAGAGGTAAATCACCTTCAAGCCCTCCTTAGTCACTAAGGTAATTCCCCATCCACTATTAGAATAGTGAATATGAGTTATCCTAGACAAAATTATCAAGGGAGGGACCAAGGATGGATAAAGTGAGGTATAGGATGACACAAACTGTGTAGGAAATTTTTGGTTTCCATGTCTTCTCCTTGACATAGGTTCTCACTTATAGGGCATGGAGGTTTTTATCTATTTAGGTTAAATGGGATTTTTTTGAACTAGGGTCCCCAAACCCTAGGATAAGTTCAAAAATAAGAGAAATAATAGGATAACCAAGCCCAAAAATGAAACAAAGACTAAGAAAATCTAGAAACATCTAGAAAATAGCCTTGAAATAGCCACAAAATAACAAAAGACCTAATCTAAATCCAAACTAATAGACAAATATTCCTAGCATGCCTTCATCTTATTGAAATTCATATCAATATGCATCAACAAATTTTCATTATCAACTATGTGTTGAGAACCACTGCTCTAACCCATCTTGCCCTTCTCTTTACCTATAAAACTAGGTTCAAATAGCTCTCTAAAATGTGCATGAAGGTTTCCAACATTTTGGGTTTCTTCATACATTATCACTTTAATGTCATTAACTAAAAATTCAATCTTTTTGCATATATTTTCATTAACTTGTTCTAACAACTCTACTCTGAAAGATATTCCCTGAATCTGGTTGTCTTCTTCCCTAGCTACCAAGGTTTGGGTCATCCTTTCATTTTCCTATTGTAGTACATTCACCTTTCCCTATAACTTAGTTATCTCACACATAAACCACCCCATGATAGATTTTTGTAGGTCAAGTTCTTCCACAATTTTGTTTAAGCTCTCCTTGCCTTTGATCAAAGAAACCAAATTATTGAAAGACACATTTTGATCATTCTAGTTCAAGGAAGTATCCCCTTTCTCTGGTAAGGTATCCATTGTTTCCCCAATCCCCTTCTTCTCTACTACATTCAGTTCCTATTTTCATTTACTTCCCTACTCCACTTCCTTCTGAGACTCTTCCATCTCCTCATTATCCTTTTCCACATCAATGATAGTCTCCTCTCCTCGATTGTTATGCAAATCTTGTGGTCCTTTGTTACCCTATTTCCCTTTGGTGGGCCTTGAAGATTTCAAAGCACTTTTGAGCCTTTTCTTAATATTATCCTAGTCTATTTTGCTCTTTTCAATCTCCTTAATACTAACATTCTCAACAATTTTTTTTTTGCTTCTCGATACCCTGCTCAGGCTCTCTAGATACTTTATCCATACTTTTTAAATCTTTCTAATATTTATAGGCCCTTCCTCAGGCTTCTCCTTCTAGGTCTAAGATATATCAGGCATGATTTGGTTCATGCCTTTAAATTACTTATAAATAAGGTAAATAACTCCCTCATGTATAGGAGTGGATTAATTTCCATGCTTGAATTTTAGAATAGACCCCTCCATAGATTTCAAGATAAAGAAAGGGAGATTAAATCCCACTCCTTGTCTATAATAGTTTAGCATTCTAAAAAAACACCATCTCACAACACTATATCTAACTTCTAAAGTAACATATTACATTAAATGAAATTCTACCTCTATAAAAGGCCTGGGTAAGGATTCCTTATCGAATCTATTGTTCAGTTACTCTAATTGCTCACCTTCCTCTAGAAAAGCCTCTTTGTCAGGTTTAAAACCTCTTGGCATATAATAGATCTTCATCTCCTTGATCACCAGACTAGTCACATCAAAGATAAGTTCCTCTGTAATATCTAAAGTGACTCCACTGATGGTCACTGATCTGTCCTCCTGAGCCTTTGTAAATAGGACAAAGAAATGTTTGTCAAAACCTTCTATCTTTTCCATAAAGCCTGTGAAGCCACCTAACTTTAGAACAACCCATAATCTTTCATTATTCCTAACTTTTAGCTATAATTTTGGTTCAATTATGTTGGGTAGACCAATTTTATTTCTCTTTCCTCCATTCCAAGTAACTCTACTATTATAATTCTCCTAGGCAAAATAGAATCAACTACAACTACAAGTTATGTTTTGGCTATCTATGAATTATTTTGTATCTTATATAGGATTCTTCTTCGAACCCCTAAGATTCACATCAGTATACCTAAGTCCTTGACTCATCTTAGAGACAAACAAGTCACCTCTAGGCATTAGAGGGTTCACCCATAGGCATGGAAATAATATCATTGTTATTTCCTTCATTATTAACCTTTAAAATCAACTCCTTCGGGAGATTCTCATGGCCTATCCAAGTTTTATAGCCCATATTACTGAATCCCCTATTTATAAACCAGTCAGTAATCCCATTTCCTTCCCTATAGGTATATTGAATTCACACCTATTATATTGTGTTCAAAATGCCTTTAGCTTCATCTATAACATGATTAATAGACCAGCTTATAGCATTTTTTACAGACAAATAATTCACAATGTTTAAGGAGTCTCCCTCTACCAATAAGTTTTGAACATTTATTTGTTTCACCAATTTGATCCCCCATAATGAATCTAGAGCTTATACCCAATGGTTTGACCTCAAACCCATGTCTCCCACATAGGCCACAATCAAACTACCCTCATTGTCTATAATAACTCCACCTCCCCCTACTTCCCCTAGGTTTCTTTTCAAATATCCATCAATTATCCAACCCATAGAGGGAGTTTTCCATAGGGCATGGAGGTTAATCATCACCTCAATTTGGTTACGGATCTTTTAGATTTATCCTATGGAATAGGATGGTCAAGGTAGAATACTTTGACTCATGTTGGTTGTTTCATCCCTCATTGCAAGATAGAAGAATGAAATGAATAAAATGATGTAGAGCATGATGGAAAGGATTTCATCTTTACTATTATGCACCACCATGGTGATGGTTGGGAAAAAAAACCTAATAGTCAATCACCTACTCTTCCTCCCTTAGAGGGGCTGATAACACTAGTTACCTAGTAGTTCATTCATTTTTATTACTATTTTTGGGTTTTTTTTTGCAATGGTAGCATGTGTCTCTATAATTATTTAATGTTGGTTTATATTTTTATCCTTGTGCCTCGTTACTTTGTACTTTTTAATTTTTTCTCAAGGTTGTTGAACATGATTTTATTATTGGTATACTTTTTTTATTGAAGTATGATTTCATACCACCCTCCTTTTTAATTCCAGGTTAATATATTTCCTTATCTAGAGAAATATACTATATGTTTTCAATTAAAATGAGGATGTAGTCAAGTGCACATTTTTGATAAAATATTGAATTCATGTTGTTGATTAGATGTTTTATATAATCTACAAAATATAACCTAATGTTGATGGAGTGGTGTAAGTGGCATTGAGTAGACTTCTTTAAAATTAATCAAAAAAATGATGAAATCTAGAGATCTAATTTTAATTCAAGTTAAAGGGTATATATACATCCAACCTTTCCATTATAAAATTTTCAATAAATAATTACACTTCAATTATTAATATTAAACTAAGTACTACACACTTCATTAAGTGTGTCGAATAATTTTTTTTATCAAAGTTGAACTTCTAAGATATGATTTAACCTTGTCCAACTTTCATGAATTAAATTTTATGTTCAAATGAATGTATTTATGTGTTTTAATGGTAATATATAGTTATATTTTGAATATCGTATGGAATGAAATGGTATTTTTTTATGGGATGTCAAAAATTATTAAGGATTATAGTAATTATAGAAATATATATTTACTCTCTAATTTTTCCTTATTTAAATATAGTTGTAGTACCTTTTGAATGGAAATGTTGAATGGGTAATTTTCATATTTTTTAATTTACAAGCTACAAGGAAGGACTTATCAAACAAAATATACTTGGAAAATGTGAATTTTTGCATGAAATAAAAGAGAATAGTTTTGAATTACTTATTTCACATATTGTTTCACATGTATTTGGTGGTGCATAATATATATTTCTCACCATCCAAAATAATTTTAGATTATTATTGGGATCAAACTATTAAATATACCAAGTATCATAATTGAATAACTTAAACATAGAAAATTAGAATATAACATTGAACTCTTTGAATTTATGGTAACTCCTTCGGTATGCCATGCAAGGTCCATTCAATATACTATCATTCCCAATTACAATCACACCATAAAGATATTGTCATTCCCAATTACAACCATTAAATATGAAAAAAAAAATAAACCCTTGCATAAACACTATAATACCAATAAAATTTAGTGATCTAACATACTAAAATTTAAATAAATTAGTACCAAATCAGCCAAACAAAATAACAATATTTTGGTTGAGATTAGAGTGTAAACTATCTCTATTGAGCTTAACATTAATTGTGCTAAAATTCATGGAAACACATGTTAAATATATTTGTGTTGAGTATAATATTTTTGTGTCATTATATACATCACTAGTAATCTTATTATCAAATACTTTTGTGTATTTGATAATACAACTACTAGTAATGCATATGATGACACAAAAACTATTATCCTCAAAGTTATAACTATATGATCTTAAATGATACATGAGTATAGATTTCAATGGCATTGAAAATCTAAATGTATACAATTAAATATATACAAAAATACTAAAAGTGTAATAAATCTTATTATATGAACTAGAATGTCAATCAAATACATAGATTTTCCCTATTAGAAATATAAAAGAAAAAGAGCAAGATAATAAAATGGATAAATTTGGTTTGATTTAAGTTGAAAAGTATGAGAAATGATGGAAGGAATAAGATAATTTGTGTTTGTAACTTTTCACATTCACATTGATTATTTTGAAATTAAATTATTATGAATTAATTTTAATCATGATTTTTGGGTCACCAAATTGTTGATTTACTCAGTCAATCACTTTGGTCTTAACAATATTTTCTATATAGCTTGTGTTGGCCCTACTCTAACATCAAGGACATACCCTCAAAATGTTATGTTGTCTTTATATATACCACCCATATTGCCCATAGAATATTTTCAAAGAAATAACCCGTGAAAATAACATGACTTTGAGAAGAAATGGTGCCAAAGGCATGATAAGAACCACGAAAGGAGTATTAAAATCCAAAACTATTAATATGAGAATGATGCTTAGAGTGATGATCTCCTTTAGTTTTCAAAATATTGATTAGTTAAAATGATTCCATTTCTAACTTTTTACTTTAAAAGTATAGGTTGTATAGGAATATAGAACATTGGTTGTATTAGTGTTGAGATTGTGGTCTAGTGCATTCCAAGATTAACATGCTACTTGGAAGAGAGCAAAGAAGTGTAAATTTTATCTACTAACCTTACTAATAATTAACATTGTTTTATCATTATAGGATCCTAGTCTCATGATATTACAATTTTAAAAATAATTGAAAGTGATGCAAAAATTATTTTGGTGTAGATATGCAGTGAAAAGGTCTCATGGATTTCCAAAACTGCAAAATTTACTCCTGTAGAGGAAATCTATGAGGTTTGAATGTAAAATCAAATTAAAAATATATGTATAGAATTATTTTTATTGGTTGTAAATTTCCTAGAATTTTTATACCATTGATGAAACTTCTTATTCCCAGCTGCTACCCATCTCTAAAAATCTCTCCTATGCAGTCGTTGCTCCTATTTTTCAAGTAAAGATTCAATATTTTATAGTTCAAAAAATTTATAGTTACATGGGACCACCTGAAACTACAAAATAATTCCAGTTTGCCCCTCCATGAGACCATAGCTTAACCATATTAATTAAAAATCCTCACTTCAACAATATTAAAATCATGATACATGATATGCTTTGTTGTGGCATTCTAGTAGTGACAACTACACAATGAGTCATTTTTCCTTCTATATTTTAACACAATGTGCCATTTTTTTGTGGTATTCTAGTATTGATAGCTACACATTAGGTCATATTTCCTATTATATTGTAACACAATACATCATTTCTTATTTTTATCTTTACCTTTCTGAGAAAGATTGGTTGCACAATGGGTCTATTTTTTCCTTTATTAGATTTTTTTGGTATAAAAAATTGTAGTGAGTTTTTTTAATCATTATAATAAATAAATGTATGTATTATGAATTATATATTCAAATTTACAAAACCTCTTTTCTTAATACAATCATATATGAAAATATAATTTCATTAATTTATTATTTATAGTGTTTTATGAAAATATAATTTATAGGATTTAGATGGTGTTGTATAGAAGTTGTGTTTAGCTTTGAGAGTTGAATAAATTGAAGATTAAAATTTTACAAGGTTGATTTTTAAGATTTTAATTCTATCAAAAAGTTTAAATAAATAAAAATGAAATTGGGATATGAAAGAATTAAAATAAACATAATTGACTTTGTAATATAAAGTTATTTTTTAATCTAAAATCGAGTGTGTTCAATTGGAGAGACGAGAAGTAAAAAGAATTTGATTTGGACTTAGTCATTGAATGGTAAAAGAAAAAGAGTATTTATAGGCCAATACTTGAGGGTAATGTCATTCCGTTTAGTCATTTAAGTTTAACTCCTAGTTGCCCAAAGGTGTTAGTTATGTTGGGAGGGTAGCTGTGGATTGTAAATAATGTGGAAAAATTTTATGACTATTTTATTAATTAATTTTGTTTTCATATATACATTAAATGTAACATAATTTTTTTGTCATTTACAGAGAGGTATGATTGATCCAAATTGAATATCTTTATAGTTATATGTGTCTTATTATCTTCTCTATTCTACTCCACATATTGAAAAAATTGAATGATGTGTTAGTGATCGTATCTTCACTAATGATTTTGTTTTTTTTCTCTTATCTAAACCTTAGTATAACTCTTGAATGAATGGTGAAATAATGCATTAATTAATAATTTCCTCTTTATATTCTTAATAATCATATATTAGTGGCAAAGAAATTATAATGAGAATTGGAAAGCTTTTTTTTGAAAATACAGAATATTTTCCATCTTATGCAAGTACCATAAGTTCTGAGAAGCAAACTGGGTATTTAAACACCATGTAATGTTCTCATTTTTATTGAACCAACTAAACAAATTCTCAATTGATAAAAACACCATAGGTTGAGTAATGATTTCTAAAGGGGAAATATTAATACAAATGTTAGTTCCTATTAAATAAAGTTGCATTAATAAACACAAATCACAACATAGTGAATCAATCTATCATAGCATAATCAAAAGTGTATTTGAAATATTTTCCTCAATTAAATGAGATATATTAATCAAATATATTTGATGAGAATTGTATCTATGGCCTACAATATATGGCCTACAATCCATCAAGCACAGATATAATGATCAAATTTGAAGGGTTGGTCCAAATTTTAATGTCCAATGTCAAATATATTTGACAAGCCCTTCCATGATTAAAAGTTGTATAAATATTTACATTATGTATGATAATAATAAATCAAGTAGACACTTCATAAAATTAAGAACATTTTCTTACAATGAATGATAATATTTTAACATAATAGTTTGGGTAAATGTAGTCTTGTTGCAACCATTACAGAGTTATAGGATGGAACTCATTAGATTGATTAAACATGCATGATAAAGAAGTATATTAAATGTTTGCATTATTATATTGACACATATTTGATTAGATCTACTAATACAATTTATAAGTAAAGGTATAAAAATTTACCTTGATAAACAACTTGTTGACATTTCTACAATTGACCATATGAATGATTAAGGTTGATCCTAATTCTAATAAGTGGTAAGTCAGGAATGCTCATTACAGTTAAAGAACACATTGGAAGCACTATTTAAATTTTAGAAAGTAAAAATAAAAAATAGATGAAAATATTGATGATTGATAGGGGAAGTGAATATTCTTCAAAAAGCTAAAGACAACACATAGATTTATTACGAATGAATATGGATACACCCAACTATTTTAATATATCCCAACAATTTGAATGCATTCATAGTTAAACATATTGTTTTTTGCTTAGTTTAGCTATTGTTAAAAGAGTCATTTTCTATTTCAAGTATTTGTATATCTAGTAGAAATAAAACAATATACAAAGAGCACTTAAAAAAATCATGGATTTTGAAAGATAAATTTGTGTAAAAACCTATTATATAAAGCCATGATTTTTTCAAGTTGAATTATATGTTATTACAATGTTAGTTGATTTTTTATTCACATTCCTATTGCATTTGATTAAAAAATCCCTATTTATTTCAACAAACATTTTATCATAAGTCATACAATGGTTTAAACCAAAATAACGTTATGAAAACATTCAAGGAAGGTTTAGATAAATTTATTAGGCATTGATACAACTTTTAGTTGGCAAGTTTTATTCAAAATTTTAGATTATTTTGGCAAGCTTGATCATGAAGATTATGGTGTTAGCATACAAGCCATATTTCTAAATCTTCTCTTCCAAAAATAGTTGGCACTCACCTCTGTTCTTGTTAGGCAAATGGATTCAATTACCCTTAAAATTCATTGATTATTGTGTTAGATATGAGATAAAAAAAAGTTAAATGTTAGATCCCTTTGCAATGCAGTTTGTAGCCCACTTCATGGCATGGGGGTGTGGGGGAGGGCATCACTCCCCCACTAATATCATAGGGGGAGGGGAGGGGGAACATGATAGGGGAGAGAGGGGGGATAGTGGGTAGGGTGGAAATGAAAGTTATGGAACCCCCCCTGATGGGAAGTTTAGGGGTAGTGCCCTCGAAGCTGAAAATTGAGGAGTCAAATCCCTATTTTTATAAAGATGAATTCCATCAAATTCTATTTTTAAGAAGGAAAATCCTAATACCATTTTCCACTATATTATTATGAGGATGAATCCTAACTTTAATATGCCAATTATGTGTATTTATCTTTGTGGAGAGCCAAAGTAGCTTATAACACGTTCACATTATAATCTATTCATCTTGAGTTAATAAAACCTTGATATCTTACACCGTGGATGTTTCCTTATCTCTACTAGGGTTTTACCATGTAAATATGGTTTTTTATCTCATGCATGCTTAGTATTTTATCTATTTAAATTATCATTATTATTTCAAACTTGTATAATGTTATTCAAATTACTTGTTGTTTGTTGCTACAAAATGTCTAGTTTTCTAACATATTGTATTTACTATTTTGTGTGGTGTTTTTATGTAATTTATTATGTACAACCAAGTCACATTTAATTTATAGAGGTGATGTATGGTTTATAAAATATTTTCTAAGAATGTACATTTATGTGTACCATCTTTTGAAAGAGGTAACAAATTCATAAAGAACCATTTATTTCATAATTTATAAATGTAGTCAATCCATTACTCCAAAAGAATAATCTTGGGTGGCATGTGATCAAAGGCATGTTATCAATTTCACTTATTTAAATTTTCCTTCCATCTATTCCAATTTTATATGTTGGCTTCATGTTCCACATTATTAAGAAATAAAGTAGTTTTATGTTTTTATTTAACTTTACAATGACATTATAATGGAAAATATACTAGTAAATCATTCAAGTAAAAAAATGTATATAATCAAGGAAATTCCTTTTGAAAATTTTGTATTATGTATTTATCTATCTCATTTTTGTCTTTAAATTCTTGTTTAACCTTGGCTACAATTTTCCTATCATTTTATATTTAAAATATTAGAAAGATATATTTGATATGTTGTATATTTTCTTATCTTAGTTTGTGTTTTACCAAAGCAACATGATTTTAAAATATCATTTTTTGTGTGTTGGGGTTTGAAAAGATTTCCTAGAATTAATTTTTGAAAGATATTTCAAAGATGCTTGCATAATTATGTGAACATAAGGGAAATTGGTAGTTCCACTTCACTAATATTAGAGATTGTTTATCCTTCAAAAGGTGGATAATTGAATATTTTAATGTGATTACATAAAATTTAAAGTAATAAATCAGTATTTTGATAGCCTAGTATTTGAGCTAGAAATCATTTGAAATTTCACAATAATGCATTAACGTAATTTATTTTTGTTCGGTTTTCATGTTTAAGTAATATGTTTCTCCTACAATTTTAACTACAAGTTTAGGGATATTTTTCGCATTTTCATATGGTTTGACAAGGTTTAGTGTCTAATCATGGTTTGGAAAAAAATATGGTAGGTATGTGCCCATTAAAATTCCTCTGGAACACACACACACACACACACACACACACACACACACACACACACACACACACACACACACACACACACACACATCTACTTTTAGAGGATGCTAAATCCACCTAGGTTTTGAGGATAAGATCATGATTAGAAGAATTATGATGGAATAAAATACCTTGCTTTATTAAATAGTGAGAGATATGATCCCTTGTGTATTATTGCAATCAACTACCTTATTTAAAATAAAGTAGTTATTTGTCATAATTTATAAAACATTATGTCCACCTAATTTTTTTACCCATGAGATATTGATCTTTTGTGACACGAAATACTAAAAAAATATAAAATTAAAGATAACCCCCAAAAATTAAAACTAACCCTTCCTTGTTGGATTTTACCCCTAAAGGTTCAATTTTTGATAATTATGAATAATTTTTTATGAATAATTATGATTAAAAAAATAATCAATAAGTTGAAATGTTTTTAATTATTATTAGTAGGTTAAAATATAACATTTTAAAGATTATTAAAAATATAAACCTTTCAACATGTTGACAATGGGTATCTAAGCGTGACTTATCCCTAAGCCCTCATCTGTATTTAGATGATGGGAGTGTTTTCTTATTTCAATAGCTTCCCTTAATTTTATCTTTTGAAAATAGTTTTCCACCATTATAACCTTAGTGTCCTTTATACATATTGCATGTTTTGTTTTGTAAGAGTGTTTAGCCAGAGCCAACTTCTCCTTCCTCTCCAAATAAATATTAGCAACATGTTATTTAATTCTAGTCAGGATTTACCTCCATGTTTCTTAAATGTAAAGGAATCCATAACATAATTTGACTATGTAGACCTTCTTATATGGTCTAAGGTCTACAACATCCTTGGTATACCCTAAAGGCATCCTTAACTTGTTAATAAGTAAGAAGGTTGTTTAGATATATTGGCATTGTAAGAAATTTTAAATTTTATTGGAGATATCTTAGGTGTAGGGTATGAATGATACTAGGCCTCTCGTTGAAGTTTCCCTTTATCTTTACGTGTTGAGATTATCTTTGGCTTGTTTGATATCCCTATAAATTTGTTTAGTCTGATAACCATTCCTCTTAATAACCATTTTTAAATGTTCCAATTCTTGTTCTAAGTGTCCTCATCATAAATCCTAAAAGCCCTAGTGCCCAGATTCTTTAACATCTTTGATTTCTTTGTCGAGTGATGGTGTGAAGATGAATGTAGGTAGAGGTATGTTTGGGTGATTTTTATGAAGACCTTCTTAGCCATATAAACATCCTCTCTACCAAAAATAAGGCCATATAAGAAGGGTAGGTTTCATTTTACCTCAATTTTGTTTGTAAATTTAATGTGAAGCATCAAACTATTGAGGTTTGAGTAAAAGTATTCTAAATTATCCTACCATGTTGTTGACACAAATTTATGTCACCAATGCATATTTTCCACCATTTGTACTTAAGATGAAATAAGATAAGATCTCCATATTCAAATATTTCCATGAAGAGATTGGTTGTCTTAGGTAAATAGGAGATCCCATCACCATTCCTTCGATTTTATCATAGATAACATCTTTAAAAGAGATAAAGGTTGAGTTCAGACATAAGATGACCAACCTAGCTATTTCCTCATCTTTAAGACCTCTAAATACTTCCAGTGCTTCTTCAATGGGCACTTTTGTAAATAGAGACATGACATCAAAGCTTACTAATAACTCATTATTATCAAATTTAGTTTCCTTAACAAACTCAACAAAATTTATTGAGTCACTATTAAAAGAGGAAGTCTTTTGCACTAATGGTTTCATTCTATTTTCCAAGAAAGTTTCATTGTCATAGGTTAAAGAATAAATAATTAGAATACAATTATTAATTTTTAAGGAATTTTACTAGTGTGTGTTTAATATAGCCCTTGCAAGCAGTCATTATTGTATTATTTATAATTATGAGATAAGGGTGGCTTATTATGACATTAAATGTTTCAAAGATAGACAATGAGAATATTAAAGTGGTGGATTGCATTCATTGTTCTTCCCCTCTACTAAAAAATTCATATTGTTCTTGCGTCTATGTCTTTTTCCTTATGATCATTACTAACTAGAACTTAATCTAAAGGTGGAAATTTTTAGCAGATTATATATGTTAATGCCAAAAATAATAATATTATTATTTAGTAAAATTTAGAAGAGTTGAATTTTTTGAGGTACAAAGCAAGTATTATTTTCTCTCTTGATAATAATAACACGTAGGACTTGGTTACTCTTATAAAAAGAAGAAAAATCATGATTTTCTAGTTGGTGTACTACACTAAGTATATTTCAGATGGGCCCATTGATATGTATAAAGCAATTCTTGTATAAAAATGTTTTTCATAAGTTAAAGTTATTGATTACAACAAAGTCCTTCCTTTAGTTTCCAAAATGAATTCCATCAGACTAGTAATCTCCTTGGCTAGGACACATAGATTTCAAGTCCATCAGATGGATTTCAAGAGTGCCTTATTATATGAAAAATTTCAAGAATAAATTTACATGTACCACCCTCTCAGGTCCATCAAAATTTATAAATACATCTATTTATGCAAATTTAAAAAGTCCTTATATTTTTTGAAACATGCCTATCAATATTGGTATGATAAGATATACATGTTCCTAATTAACTCTAGTTCTATAGAGTGTATCTCCAACTACATAGTCTATCTAGAGAAAGTAGATAAGAAAATCCTAATTTTAATCCTCTATGTAGATGACCTAATATTTATAAGGAACATGATATAAAATCATGGTTGATGAAATCCTTTGAAATTACTAACTTAATATTGTTACAAATGTTTTCTTGGCCTTTATATCTCGTAGTCTACAAAAGGCATATTTATAAATCAATTTGAGCATGCTCAAGACATACTCTTCCACTTCAACATGGAAAAATTTAAGTACACCCAAAATCCTTTTAAATATGTAGTCACTCTTTCCTTAAATTTTAATCTCCTTTAGTTGATGACACACTCTATAAGAAATTAACATGAAGTTTTCTCTATATAACTCATACTTATCCTAGTCTATCTTTTATCGTTAGCTTAGTCTCATGCTTTTATGAAAACCTCTATTAAAAAGACACAAAGCACATTATAAGGTATTCTTATGGTACTATTAATTATTATATTTAGTGTTAATTATGTTACACATCATCAATTTTTGAATACATTTATGGTGGTGAAACATCAATTTTAGGATATGATAAATATGAGGGTCTAGGTGATCCAGATGATAACAAGTTGATCATAATATATATCTATTATCTAGGGACATGTTTTGTGACCTAGTAATGTGAGAACATATCTAATTTTATTTTGTCTACTATGAATTCTATGTATTGTGAAGTTATTATTATTGGACATAAGTTAGTTTAGATTCAAAAAAAAATTATGTGTTCAGATTTATACATGCCCAACCCACAATGCTTTGGTATGATAATTAGAGAATTATTCGCATCATTCATAACCTAGTGGAGAACCAATGCTCAAATAACATTGATATACATATGCATTATATTTTTTAACTGATACAAGACAATATCATTGATCTTAAATATTAATGAATAAAAGATTAGGTTTTTGACATTTTGATAAAGCATTTGTTCGATCCTTATTTTTTTAGCACAAGTAATGTTTGGGAGTAAAGGAAGATATCATCAAGGTGGGTATCTTTTTTATTCCTCCATCCTTCCCTTCATCAAAGTATAGACTAAAGGGGGATGTTAGTATATTTAATAATGTATAAACTTTTGTATGATTTAATATGCACTTGTATTATTCATTTATAGTATAATTAAAAGATAATCAATAATTGGTGCACACTAATCAATTACCCTTTATTAGATAAGATTATTAATAAAGTATTTAATTAATTAAATTTTACTAATAATAGGAATGTTTTATCCCTAATAAGACTTGTTCTAAAAGTAATATACTCTTCAAACCTAAACCCTAGCCTCTTTATATATTTATAAGAACATAGAGGGCTAGTGGGTGAGTTGATTTTATGGATGAGAGTTACTTTTTTTATATTTAAAAAAATTATGCCAAATATCTTAATCTAAAGGGGTTGTAATTCTATCTAGATAAGCCTATGTGTTGTATTTTTTTAGTTTTCATATATTTATTTATTACATAAATTTGAGTGTTTATATTAATGTAGTTTTAGAGATTTAGGAGCTTGTCTATAAATATAATACATTAATCATACTTTTGAATTTAAGGACCTTTAACCAATTTAAATTCTTGTAACTGACCTTATGTATAAATGAATTTTAACCATAAATTTGTTCCTTATTTATGCTCTGAAAAATGTGAATGCAATAACATAAATATTTTTTAAAAATAGAATAAATATAGTTATGTAGATAAATAACCACTATTTTTAATCCCTTCCAATTTATTTGGAATCAAGAATATTTTAGTTTTGGAAACATGATGAGTATGACCCATACCTATAGTCTCCAGTCTTGTATGGTAGTCACAATTTGTATCCTCCCAATCTTCCATATCATTATTCCATGTATTATAACTTTTTTAACCAAATTCCAAATAACACTAGAAAAATATATTTATGATAATATTATGGGTTCAATGACATGTATTTATTGACCTCCTCCATAAATATAAATCTTGGTTCCTATTACTTAAGTAAAGCATATCTAGAAGAGAGAGAGGCAAGTACATCTATGTCAGAACTTTGTCTTTCAATGCTAGTAAACAACATCATTAGGAGGCATTAGGTAGAATATTCCCACCAAAATTAGGTTTCAAATGTTATATATGTCTACTGAATGTGACCCCTCCTTCCTTGCCCCCTATCTCACCCCACTTCTTACCCCTTCCCCTCAATACATAAGTTATAAACTTATATTTATTACCCCCACACAAATAAATAATCTCAATTATATTGGCCTTTCAAAACTAGTGAATAATTCATGTTTGAATCAAGAAAAATTAATCCAAGGCTATTGGATCTAAGAGCACACAATGTAAATAACCTTTAAAAAATTAGATTAATATAGATTTTACACTATTTGGGACTAGATTTAAAAAAATTATGAGAGCCTAAAGGAATGTGTAAAATTATTTATAAAAATATATTTATATTTTAGAACAATATTAACCAAGATATAACCCTATAAATCATATAATAGGGTACTGGTTCACTAAATTGTAGTATGGATATATGTAGTACAAAAAAAATATGATAGAAATACCTAATAAATTTTAACTAGGCTAGATAATGCATGTAAAAAATTGATATTATCCTAAAATTTTGATTCCAAAATGATAAATAGATGATAAGGAAATATTTATATGTGTTTATCTTTCTTTTCATTATATATCAATAGTCATCAAGATCTAACCATGGAAATGTTCACCTAGAAGTGATAAAGACCTAACTCATAAATTTGATAATGAACATAGAAGTATCTCAAAAGTGTCAATCCCATTTTTAAAAATGTATAGTTATAGGAATATCTATAAAAATATATAGATAGGTTAAATTTGAGTTAATTATTGTGTTCTCCTAGTCCTGATTTCAAGTAACTTCCCTTTGTTTTCCATACTCTGACTCTAATCACGTGCAAAAAAATATTTTTTCTATGATCTCTAGATGGTAGCACCACCTAAAAGCTTAATGAAATTAAAATTTGTGGTGGGGATTATAGTAAGATAGATAATAATAAAATTATCTTGATATTTTCCATGCCCCTACACAATAACAATATCAAAAATAATAAATCTTGATAATTAGAAAAATTCAAATTTCATACAAACCAAATGTTGGTCAGTGTTCTTTTAACATAAACTTGTGTGTTTCAATGAGTGATATAATTATTTATTGATTTATCTATAATTCTTGTAAGTTTCCAATAGATACCCATGATTAATAAATGTATGTTTCATGATTCTTTATATTTACTTCTACGTAAATGAACTAAAATTCTTGTGTATTCATAAAAAATGAATTCAAATTATGACATTTATTAGAATAGTAATTAACAAAATAATTCATGAATATGAAAAACATGAGTCCACTCAATAGAAGCACACCTTAGATTAAAATGATCTCTAACTAAAAAATCTAGGATCATCATTAATGCTTTAGACTATCTTTAGCATTACTAACACATTGCTCATAATGTTTGAAACATTTTAGAATAGAGAGAAACAAAGAGGGAGAAAGATAAAAATGGGAGACATGATGATGACCCAAAAATCAAACCAAATATAAATGATTTCAACCAATAATAGACAAGTACTCAAACAATCAAAAATTGTGCAATACAAATAGGGGTAATTTTCACATATCTAAAAAAATACTAATTTTAAAATATTGTGAAGTTCCCAATTTTATTGAGTAAATTATTGAACCAATATTAGTATTATTAAAATGTATTTATCTTGGATTATCTATCATATTTACCATGTCAAAAGGATTTTTATACCCATGTTTTCATTCCACTATGATTTACTTAGCTTTACCATATTTTTCTTGGATTGATTAGCATTTAATAGCTTACAACTCCTAACTTTACCATTTGGTTGGTTTATATATTTAATGAGCTCCTTAAAGGGGCTTACATATTTATATGAAATTTTATCTAGAGTTGGATAAATTTGAACCAAATAGAACTTCCAATTTTTTCCCTAAAATAATCCATGAGGTAATGTACCCACTCCTCATGATAATTCTCTAAATGATCATAACACCACTTTTTGTCTAATTCATAATAGACTAAAGAGTGCATCCATTTGATAGTTCTACATATATATTTTTTTAATTTTAAATAATATTCATTACAAATAATTAACCTCTATTCTTCCAATAATTACATGGATATATGATGCTTTAGAGACATTAGATGAAGGAGTTTCCTATGGAAAACTAAATAGTTTATAGATATTTTAACATGATTTAATCTAAAAAAGACAAGGAGAAGATTATTCACATATTATGGTTCTATAATTAAATATAATTATGGTTTTATATGATGAAAAATTAGTTTTTATGAACTTAATCACCATTGCCAGTTTTTTGGACTCCCACCCCTTGGTGTACTTGCTCAAAATTTTGAGAAGGAACTGATAGAGTGATCTAGAGGATTGATAGGGAAATTATAATTAGGAAATATGTTTTTGCCTTCACACAATTTTTTTAAAGGTCAATTAGAGTGATTATTCATATTATTCTATTAAGCAAAATTCTCATTAAGTTTCACATGGAATGGACAACCCATTAGCTTAGGTCTTAAAAATCCAATTTTATCTCAATACCTTGTGTTTTTAGGATGAATGGACCGTTATGCACATTAAGTGGGTTTGGAATATATTAAGACACCCTTATAGTGAAAAATATTGGATTGATTGGTGGGAGGTGACCATTGTGTGCACTGCTAAGTTTTTAAGAGTGTTTGGCAAAAAAATAGCCATCTTAAAAAATGGAACAATTTTTACCATATTAGAGAGATCAATAGGGTTTCCCATGAGTTGAAGCTATCTACCATTAAAAATATCTAAAATTATAGATTATATACAATCACCATATAAGTATGCTAATTTGGATTCAAAAAAGTCAATGTGCTCAAATATAGTTATAATCCTTTGGATTAAAGCTTGGGACAAAGTAAATCTAAAGATTTATTTCAAAAATAGAGAGTTAGGAAATTTTAAACATACATTAAGGTTATTAACAATGTTAGGGAATGACTTACAAGTTTTACAGACACCTTATTAGCCTTTTTTAAAAATTACAAGAAAGTATTCCAAACACAAGCATTTAATGAAGAGTGGGAAGATGCCATCAAAACTAAATAAATGAAGTGCCATATAGGTTTTACAATGGCCAAAGAATGGATTTTAATATTCATTTATAAATTAATGAGACTTATTATGGGTCATGACAAAACCTTGGGAATAGTTGGTTTTCCTTATGAGTTAAATCAAATCATTTAGGTTTGTGGTGGGGAATATGTGCATAATATCTACACTGAAGCCATGGATAATGGCTCTCTTTTAAATATTATTAATAAAGGTAATATAAATTCCATACTAAAATTAGGAGATCCAAATATTATAGCCAATTAGAGGCCTATCATCCTCCCTAATGTATCTTACAAGATTAGTTCCAAAGCCCTAACCTTATAGGTTAGGTGTCTTCTTCCTTTAGTGATCAAACTTGAACAAATAGGGTTTATTTAAGTAAATTATATTTTTGATAATTTTATAGATGTCTAAGAATTGATGGAATGGGTTTAAACATCCAAAAAATTGTTCTCTATTAAAATTGATTTTCAGAAATCCTATGATAATATTAAATGACTTTACATTATTAGAATGTTGTAATCCCTTAGTTTTTGAACCTTTTATATGAAATTAGTCCAGATTACTTTTAGAGATGTCTCTACATGTTCAATTATTAATGTTTATTAATATAGTTAATAAACATTATTAATGTTTATTAATAGTCATCAATATGATAGTTAATGTTTATTAAGATTTATTATGTAGGTTTTTCCTCTAGACCATCTCTTTATGTGTTCCTATCGAAGGTTTTATGTTATATCCATTCCAAAATCCCCTTAAAACCAAATCTTAAATAACCAATTTATTGATGATTCTTTAACCACCATTCTATAGGAGAAGGTAGTGTTCAAGAATATTATGGATTGTTTGCATATTTTTTCCTCGCCTCAAGTTCTGGTATCTAATGGAATAAGACTTAATGCTAGAAGAAATCCTTTGAACCTAATCCTAGTGCATTTCGGACCTGAAATTGGAATTGGATTTATCATCAAAAAATATTTAATTTATTGGTGATTCCTTTTAATTTCCAAGATTAGCAAGCTGAGTTATGGAACTATATTAGTTAGATTATTTATAAAAATCTCTCCTACTAGACAATTTATCACCTCTCACTTGTAGGAAAAGTATAGATATGATATAAAGTGTTATAAAAAACTCATATAATCTTCCTCTCATTGGGATCCTACTAAGGCTTCTTGTAAGAAACTAGATAAACTACTTATAGACTTTATTTGGTCCATCTCTAAAGGGAAAAAAGGATTTCATATAGTGGTGTGGGATATTTTTTTGAAGCCTAGAGATGTTGGTGCTTTGGTGTTTATTGATATTCATAAACAAGGTATTTATCTCTTTTCAAAATGCATTCCTTGGGCTACTAAAGGTAATAAATCTTATAAAAGTATTCTTAAGGATCACATATCTTATGAATGTCCTTATGGAAAAGTGACATGGAAAGGATTGGGGTTTTACACCCATCTTATTGCTCTAGTGACTATATAAATTGGAGGCATATTTTTTTCTAAGAGGATATATAAAGCTTTAAAGATGATGAAATTTTGGCTACTTTGGAATGCAGATCAATATAAAACTATGCTTTCTTATTAATACTCACTCCTTGTGGTAGTCTCTAGTTATCACTCATATTGGAAGTCTTATAAAATATGTTCATGGGGTTAAGGCTCTCAATCTATTTTATAAATGCATTCACACTATGACTAATATTTTTTATAAGAGGGATAAATCATGGTCTCCTTAATCTACTCTCAAAACCAATTATGATCTCAATGATCAAGACTTTGAGTCTATTATTGAGATTTAAATGGGTGTGCCTAAATATTATTTGCATATATTTGGCATAAAATGTCCCCAAAATGGTTGAAATATTGGAGCTAGAATGTCTATACTCATTTACGTTGTTACAAACCTCAACTTAATTATAAATGGATTACTCATAGTAGTGCCCCTTAAAAAATGGTCAACATAATTTGAACCCTTATTATCTAATCCTCTTGCTGGAAAAAAAGATTTAATATTTTTTCTTCTAGAATGGTTGAACTAGAAAATGTTATTTTACATGGTGCATTTTATACTAAGGTCTTATTGTAGGAGATGGATGGTACACATAAGTATTCCTACTCCCATATATCATGTATGTAGTAAAATTGAGTTAATCATGCACATTTTATAGTTTAGTGTGAGGGCTCAATAGGGATAGAAGTGTATTCATTCCATTTTTCATCCCTTCAAGACATAATATTTCTCATGGCATATCATCCTCCTAAGAGATTATACATTTACTATATCAAAATTCAAGAAAATATAGCATATTTTTTTGCATTGAGAGTCTCTTTCAAATTTGGAAAATATAAAATATGTGTTTAATAAAGAACATTTAGACAAAAACAAAATTACTACTAATATAATTTATAATATACACAATGTTAGGCTACAAATTCAAGTTCAAGAGTGTTTCTACTCATTTTTGTTTTTCACATTCAGAAGAAATGAGAAACTAAGGGTTAATGGTTAAGGGTTTGTACATACCCAGATTAAGTTGTGCACCGTATCTAGACGATTGAAGGAGCTCCTCTTTGGCTGTGGAGGATGACACCTATAGATAAAAAAGACTTAAACAAAGAAAATGTTAGATAGATATATGGTGAACTGCCAAGCAAAGCTCGGTCCCAAAAGTGCAAATACTTCCTTGAGAGATGACAGTCCACTTATTTGACAAAAGAGTGTTGCTAGAAAGAGGGATAATGAAAGGCTAAAGAAGAGAAATAGATAATGCATACCTGATTCCTGTAATTTGCCTCTCACAGTCACCGATGTCAGTTAGTCTGTCATTGTCGATTTGTCAATGTTGCTGACGCCGGTTAGTCTGCCATCGTCAGTTGGTCAATGTTGTTGATGCCGGTTAGTCTACCGACGTTGGTAGGGGTAATAGTCCTTGGACAGGTATGAGGATTATGTCTATGGTTGATAGAAGGAGTCTAGTAATTTGGAGGTCCGTGCAGGGTTGCAGGGAAGTCAATAGAGTCTTAAGAGGGACAAAGATGAAAGGTAGTTGTAAAAAGAAGGTCAGGATAAGAAGAAAGGCTTTTCAGCCTCTCCAAGAAGAAAGCCAGGTTTGGTCTCAATAGTACTTACTTAGAAATAGCAAATTGACTGATTACCAATCCATTTTAAAGATATTGAAATGAAAGGCAAAAGAATACTTAGCTCTTGCTTGATGAAGAACTAGAGGTGTTTGAATGCTTGTACCTGTTTTGGCTTGATGCTAAAGACCTCGTGCAATATCCAATCCAATCTGGAGTGACTTCTGAAGAGTTTCTATAGCCTAAAAAATGATGATAGAATGTTGATGCCTCATCTTAAAGCCTGCCATTGATATGCAAGGAGTCGAGGAGCCAGAGAATTCAGATCCTGGGAGCAAGAGAATTCACCTTTGGGCCAAGAGAATTTGCTTTTTGGGTCTGCAGTTGAGGTCAAAATTTAGTTTTAAGCAATCGATGTCGGCGATATCGCCAGCATCAGTCGACTGTTAACCGACGTCAGCGACTAGAGAATGGGAAAAAGGCTATTTTTAGCCTTTTGCCCATTCTTCCATCTGCCAAGTTCGATTGTCATTGTTAAATGGTCCAAAGGTGGGTTTAATAGGTGCGAGAATTAGTGGGAGAGTTAAAATTAGGTCTTAGGTAATTATGATTAGTCATAGGGTGATAAATGGCCTAAGAGCTAGGAATCCAAGGTGAGGTGTCTAGGGGGGATTATTAATTTAAAATAAGCATTTTAAATTAATAAAGTATATGTTAGGCATGTTGAAGTTAGAAAGGGACCAAAGGGGGCGTTGACACTATTTTGGTGTCTACATTTGCCCCTTTTTGTCTTGTTGGTTGTTCTGACGAACTGCAAGACAAAAATAAGAGTAAGTTGCCCCAGGTATGGGATGAGGTGTAGGTTGCTCTAGGTAAGGGATGAGGTGTAGGTTTCCCCAGGTAAGGGATGAGGTATTCCCCCTCAAAGCAGGAGTCGAGGGAAGGTAACCTGATATTGGGTGCCGATTTGATAAGTGGTGGATGGGTATGGTGAAGTTAGAGTGTGAACACTGTAATAGTTGAGATTATGCGTATACCACTTCACGTGATAGGTAGGTCAAATTGTCATAGTCAAAGGTTGAGGAGTGCTAAAATTGAAATAACTGGGCCCCAGCATTTAGTCGTAGCTGATTAGGTTAAATGATCAAAGCTATAGCTCCAATGGTCATCATGTTCCAAGTATCGTAGGCTCAAGAAGTGGTCTTGGAAAACACAAAAATGTCACACATATTGGGGATCAATTGGAGCGTGGTCTGACAATACGTGTGAGGGTCATAATGTGGGTTGTGTACAATTTGCTAACTATTTGTGAGGTAGCATATATGCAATCAAAACAACCAAGGCAAAGTTGTCTCAGAAGTGGTCGTGGTCTGAGGAGATATTCATGATCTCCAAGGTCATTGGTCGAGTCAGGCTGAGATATAAGTCATCTCAAGTGGTGGGTGTTGTGGATGGGGAGATGCATGCGATCTCTAATGTACCCAATGAGAAGTTTAGGTAATTCATTCAGTGTTAGGGCTGGTTGTTTGATCATGATTTTGGGTTGGTATAGATAGTTGGTCCATTAGATAGACGGATGAAGGAATGGCCGAGCTAACCTCAGAAGACCCCATGCCAACTGAGTGCTACTTACATAGCCCCTATTTGAAGGGCCTTAGGCCAATGTAGTTCTCCCTAAAAGGGAGGAAGGATTTGAGGTTATGGACTGAGTTGTGACTAGGTTAAGTCATGGTTAAAGGTGAAATGGTTTGTCCATCAGGTAGATGAACAAATGAATGGCTGACGTCATTAGGGAGACGAATGGGCAAATGGCTGAGCTAACCCCAGAAGACTCCGTGTCAACTGAATGCTGCCTACATAGCCTCTATTTCAAGGGCATCAGGCCAATGTAGTTCTCCCCAAAGGGAAGAAGAGAGTCGATTATGGATTGGGTTTGACTAGGTTAAGTCATGGTTAAAGGTGAAATGGTTTGTCCATCAGGTAGACAAACAAACAAATGGCCGATGTCATAGGGAGATGAATGGGAAAATGGCTGAGCTAACCCCAAAAGACTCCATGTCAACTGAGTGCTGCCTATATAGCCCTTATTTCAAGGGCCTTAGGCCAATGTAGTTCTCCCCAAAAGGGAGGAAGAGTCAAAGTGGTTGATAGTTGTCTTGGTCAGGTTAGGGTCGTTAGCATTTCCCATAGGTGTAATGGTACATGTTTGAAATTGATATGTGTATGATGATGTTACAGCCTTTTCCATATTATGTGATGGTGTATTCTGTAACATTGGTTATGTGGTTTTTCATCCCTAGCAATTTTCCATATTGGTGATGGATGTATGCTAAAAATGAAATGAGTTTATTTATGCTTCAACAAGTTTCCATATTGGTGATGGTGTATGCTTGACATAAATTGTGCTTGGTTGTTAGTTTCCATGTGTATTGTTTTCCATAGAAACTAATGTGAATGGGCTATGATAATTTACATAACACAAATTGATATTTGCATTAAATAAATCATGAGGGTATGATAATGGTTAGAAAATGGTTTGGTTTGGTTTGGTTTGGTTTGGAAAATGATTTGGTTAGATGTGACAAAGGTATGTAAGAAGTGAAAGGTGTTGTGCTCTTTCATTGATAGGGACCATAATGGTAGCATAGATAGGACTTTTTTCAAACAAAATCCATGTTCATGTATTGTGTCACTGACCATTGGTTTGTATTAGAGAAGTAGTTGAATCACTTGACATTAAGTGAGCTCAAAATCCTTTGAGTATGTTTGGGTAATAGGTATGATTATGTGAGATGTGAGGATAGCGTAACCCTTTTTAGCAAGGATAACTTTACCCTTTTTTATAGGTGACCCTGAAAATGACTATATGCAAGTCCATGACTCAATAGTTTGTTAGTCAATTTTTTTTTTTGGTAGATTGATCAATGCGGGAAGTCTACATGGGGATGTTGTTTTGCTTTGTGGTCATATGTGAAGCTGATCGATGCGGGAAGCTTCTGAGAGAGTGTTGTTTTTAGCAAAATTTAGGCATAGCCATCCTTCAAGGGAGTGGTCTATATTCTACTTTGTATGCTTTAATAGTTTTCGATAGTTGTCCTTCAAGGGAGTAGTCTATTAGTTACAACAATTATGAAGCTATCCTTCAAGGGAGCAGTCTACATTGATACTTTATGACCTTTGAATAGGTATCCCAATTTTTTTTTTTACTGGACTTTTGGTCATGGACTTGGCTATAGAGGTTTGGAGGTTTCCCTTTTTATTAAGACAAAGCATTCATGCTTTACAAAATGGTTAACTAATGTTTGTAGGGAAAAAGGGTTGAAAGGAATAGGGATGAGCATGATGGGGATTGCTCGAGGGACGAGCTCAAGTTAAACATCAAGTGAATGATTACTTGATTAACAGTAGAATGGTCACAGATGCAAGGCATTAAGGGGCTCAAGTTCTGGCCGGCCTTCAAGAGAAGACAGATGATAAGTCCCTGATCCATACTTGTGCATTATGATATAAGGTCTAAGCCAATTATGAGCAAACTTGCCTCATTTGCTTCGTTCCATATTGGTCACATGTTGGTTGATGCTTGTTTGGTTGATGTTTTGGTTGATGCTTGGTTGGTTGATATTTGGTCAATGCTTGGTTGGTTGATGTTTGGTCGATGCTTGGTTGGTTGATGTTTCGTCGATGCTTGGTTGGTTGATATTTGGTCGATGCTTGGTTGGTTGATGTTTGGTCGATGCTTGGTTGGTTGATGTTTGGTCGATGCTTGGTTGGTTGATGTTTGGTCAATGCTTGGTTGGTTGATGTTTGGTTGATGCTTGGTTGGTTGATGTTTGGTCGATGCTTGGTTGGTTGATATTTGGTCGATGCTTGGTTGGTTGATATTTAGTCGATGCTTAGTTGGTTGATATTTGGTCGATGCTTGGTTGGTTGATGTTTGGTCGATGCTTGGTTGAGGTCGTGATAGTCAATATAAAGTTAAATTCCCCCAGTCACTTTTGTGACAGGGACAATGTTTGACACCCATTGCGGATAATCAATGGGTTGGATAAATGAGATGGAGAGAAGACGTTGAAGCTCCTCTTTGACAAGGAGTGCGATGCAAGGATGAATCCTGTGAAGCTTTTGCCTAATAGGCTTAGTTTAAGAGGGTGAGATCCTGATCTTCTAGGTTAGAGGTTAGAATCTCAGAATTACTGACAGTGATGGAGGCAATGGTTGGTAATGTTTTAATTAAAGAGGCTAGTGGTTGGGGGTCTTCGAGTTGGACCTTCACTATTTGTAAGGCTTTGATCAAGGTTTGAGGATGTTGTGGAGAGATTTGAATGAGGTCATACAAAGACATCTTCACAATGGTTTGGTGAAGTTGTTTCACCATGGAGTTATGAATTGGCTTTGAAGATGTTGGTTGGGATGTGCCCAAGATTGAAATCTTGGGTTTTGGTAGTTGAGGAGGCTTGACAAATGGATATGTCTAAGGGATAGAAACCTTCTCTTTCCCTTTATCCTTCATGTTTTTTGATCTAGTGGCCACATTGATGGTGTTGATTTCAAATAATGGGGTTGAAGGTGGTAGAGAGACCATAGTTTGATGATGGGCTCCTGATTTAGGTGAGGATGTTTGAGAGGTATGGGATGGTGTCGGTGGTTTGTTGAAAGGGTGGTCAAGAGGATCCTTAGTGAAAAGGGTGTCCTTTTTGAAGTGTTGATGAATGACAGCTTTAAGAGCATAACAACACTCAGTGTCATGTCCAGGTGTGTGATGATACACACAAAATTTAGTGTCATCGAACCAAGATGGTTTTGGTCTGAGAGTTGATGAGTGTGAAGGTGAAGAGGGTTGGGAGACATGAGACGATGTTGGAGATTTGTTGATAGTATCTTCAACAAGAAGGGTGTATTTTTCCAAGTAATGGTGAATGATAACCTTGAGGGCACAACAATTTTTGGTGTCATGCCAAGGTAAGCGATGATATAGGCAGATTTTAGTGTCATCGAACCAAGACGGTTTTGGTTTGAGAGGTTGAAATGGTTTAATAGGTGGGAGAGTGATGTTAGAAGTTTGCAAAAGTCGGCGTAGTATCAAAGCATATGAACCCCCTAACAGGTCCGTGTTTGTTGATGCACTAGGTATTGATGACTTTTGTTTGGGAGTTGTTGAGGGAGATTTTTGTACCACCTTTTGGGTTGGTGGTGTGGCCACTCGTGTAGACGACACTTTCTTTGTGAGGGGTGCCAAATTTTTTAGAGGAGGTATGTTTTTGGTGGGTAAAGGGAGTAATGGAGGCAACTTATTTTTGTTAGGTGTCAGAGTAGGGAGTACTCCCATTAAGGTAGAAGGGTGTGGGCCTAAAATTGAGGGCAATGATGATGATGGAGGAGGATTTCTCTGATGTGGTTTAGTAGCCTTCTTTAATACGGTGTGAGGACTACTATTATGGGGGGCGAGATTCAAATCTACCTTCACTTGTGGGTGAGTGAGGTTAGATATGGGGCGAACACCGAGGGATTTAATCGGTGTTGGTATGGTGGATGTTTGCGAGGGTTTAGGTTTAGATGTGGATGGTTGAGCTTCTAAAGATTTGGAAGTAGAAGCCTGGTCCTCGTTGGAGACTTTGGGAGATTTTGTCAAAGGAGGGTCGTTAGTACGAGATGAAGTAGGATGTGTAAGATGAGGAGCTTTAAGTCGCTCCCATAATGCCTCATGCTCTAAGTTACTCGAATGGATAAATCCCAAGTTTTTAGCCAGTCAAGAGAATGGTTTAGAAGCTATTGTGCTAGGCTTTATAATTGGTTTTTCAAAAGATTTGGGTGGTTGTGAGAGTGGGAATGTGTTAGATGCGGCAATCTCAGGCCAAAGGTGAGAGAGAGCAATTACTAGATCATATTCAGTTGAATTAGGTGAAGAGACAAGTTCTTCTCTCAGTGGAGAAGGAATTTGAGAATGTGACTCCTCAAGAGGATAGAGGGCAGGGATGATTGTACCTTCTACTTGCTGTTGAAGAGCAAGAAAGGTATGGTCCTCCATTGGTAGTAGGAAGGATGAAGGTGGGGCTAGTGGCGTTGGTATGGTTAAAGTGTCCTCTAATATAAGAGGGGTAGATGGAGGACTATTAGGAAAAGAAGGCTCTTCTTCCTGTGGTGGAGGGATAGGTTGACTAACCTCTTCAGTTTGTGGAAGAGGTTGGTCATGGATGAAAGGCAAAACCATATCGATCGTGCATATATTACGCTCTTGGGGGTCTTCGACTGTGGTCTAAACATTTTTTTGGCTAGGGAGATGGTTAGGAAAAGGTTGTCTAAAGATTTCTATGTTTTGGTTAGGTGGCACATTTGGGTTATCCAAGACAAGACCACCTTTATCTAACATGTCCTGAATGACATTATTGAGGGTTTTACAATTGCTTGTGTCATGGCCTTTGACATGGTGATAATTACAGAAGTCATTCTCCCTATACCATGCAGGGATGGCATACGAGGGATCAAATTGAGGTAGTGGTCAAATTTGGGGGAGGTTGAGGACTCCCTGTTTGACTAGTTTATCCAACACGGATGCGTATGATTCTCCTATTGGAGTATATTGACACTATACGTATCATTGTTGGAATTATCGTGTGATGTATTCTAATGTTGAAGGTTGAGGTTGGTTGGTTGTTGTTGAAGATGATGGTCTAACGACCATAGCATTTGCCGCTCCTTTGGACTTGGAGTGGGAAGAAGAAGACAGTTTAGAAGAAGAAGGATCATTGGATTTTGCATTGTTATTTTTACTATGCAGTTTGACTTTATCTTCTTCGACAGCATGGAGTTCAAGCTTCCTAGCCATGGTGAAAGCTTCATCAAATGTGCAGAATGTTTGGACCCACAAAGTAGATGAGATGTGTTTGGCACATGCTTGTGAAAAGAGCTCAATGAGCTCAAGTTGAGGTAAAGAAAAGGAGAGTTGGTTGATTAAACCTCTCCAACAGGCAATGAAATCAGCTATTGATTCATCATCGAATTGTCTGATAGAATATAGGTCCGTGATGGAGACCTTTTTAGTTATGTTAATTGAAAAGTGGTTAAGAAATCGTTGAGCTAGTTGCATGAAGGTAAATAAAGAGTGACTGGTAATAGAAATATACTAATCGAGGGCAGCACTAGAAAGCGACATGGGAAATGTGCGTAGTAATAATGCATCATCATGTGCTATAAGGTAACAAGCATGTCTAAACACTCGTAGATGTTGTTATGGGTCCTATTTACTCTGAAAGCGAGTAAACTTGGGAAGTTCCCACTGACTAAGATATGGTCGGATTGAGACTGAAGGATGAATATGTTCATTACAAATTTGTTCATATGAGAGAACATTTCTTGAACCTGAAATGGATGTCTCAAGATTAGACACATTATCCATCAACATCTTGATTAGATCAGTTGATGGATTTACAAGTGGGGTGCCCCCTAGGTTGTAAGGCATTTAGAAGGTGTTAGGTGGAGCTTATGACATAGTTGGTTGTGCTTGTATAGGCGCAACATATTGGTAACTAGTCATAGGGACTAATGTTGAAGTCAAGGGTGGTTGTGTCATGAAGCTAGAGGGCACAACTTGACTTGATGTCACCAAAGGTGGTTGGATGGTGGCAACACTAGCCGAAGGATAAGTAGTCACTCTTGTATTTATAGGTGCAAGAGTAGGTGGGATGGAGACAATTAAGTTCTAGAATGGTGTAGGACTTTGTTGAATGGTTTGTCATTGAGGGGGTACAGAAACCCCAATGGAGGTAGGTCCAAAAACAGAAGGAGAGGCTACACTTTGAAGATTGGTCATGGTCGGGTTGTTAGTTGAGGTAGTGGCCTGGGTGACCATGGGTTGGGTTACGGAGGCTGTTGATATGATTGTCATTTCAACTAAGGAAGTTGGCATCCCATAAACTGGGTTGCTTGAAGGATCTCACGTTTGACTTCTCGCGAGATAGTGCTAAAGAGCCTTGACATTGAGGTCAAGGAACCTTTCGAATTCTTGGTCCCCTTTGGGAATAATAGGGGGTTGAGTTGGGGTTGGTTAGATAGGAGTACGTTCAGTTTATGAATTATACTCCATTTGGAGACTTGTTATAGAAGGTGAAGGTGGGAGTGGTTGTTGCCTTGCGTGGTCAACAAGAGTTTTGGTTTGACTACGTGTCAAAACCATCCAAGGCAAAATAGATTCAGGTTCTAAAAATTGCATGTTTCAGCGTCAAAAAACTAGAATTTGTTTTTAACAGCAAAAAGGTCAGGTTTTTAGCTTGCTGTTTGAGAAAAAAAAATTGACAGTGATCGACGTCGATAGAAAAACTGATGTTGGTGAATCAAGTTGCCAATGTCAGTCAGATAACTGATGTCAGTAAAGATCAGTTGCCAATGTCGGTGGAAAAACCGATGCCAGTTACTATGTATTTCCAAAAACTTAGAAAACTAAAAGTTTTTGGAAGAAAGAAGAAAGTTTTGAGTTATTTTTGGAGCTCAAAATAATGCATCCTTACCAGCTCAAAAAACTAGATAAAAATAGAAAAATAGATGATGGCAAGCAATCTCTAAACATTAAATTCTTAAGAATAAATTTTAGAGTCGTGTTGGCTTATGCCTTAGAAGAGTGTGTTTGGGAAGTTGGGCTTTTAGAACGGGTCCTAAAAGAGGCAGTCTAAGGTTGGTTTTGGGTTATGTTTTGGTGCTCAAAAGTCTGTGTTAGGTTCCGTACATGGCTTGGTGCTAGGGGCTTGCTCCCCTCACTTCACGAGCCCAAAGTCAAGCTGGGTCGCTTAGCCAATATATACTTCCCCTAGAGTTTATACTCTGCCAGAGAACAGAGTGGGTTCTCCCCTTGGTAGTGAAGTCCAAGTAGGATTACCACGAAGAGTAAGGTATCCGCTAGGTGATGAAATCCTAGTCGGACCTTGTCTTAGGTATGTTTAGATGTTTAGTTTGATGTGCTTGTGGTCTAGATGTGTAACATATGTGCACTACGATTTATTCATAATGCACTTTTAATTACTAGATTAGCTAAAAATGCATTCAAGCAGGAATGAGATGCAATATATTTTTAACCCAAATTGAAATGTTTTGTTCAGATGCAAACAAGTGGGGAAAAGGTTAAGAGTATGAATTTCACTACTCTAAGATGTAGGAAAAAGGTGACAAGAAGAAAAATAAAGAGGTTCTTTTTAACTTGTGCTAATGGTGTCTTTTCGAAAGAAAAAGAAAGAAGAGGAAGGATGCAAGAAGAGAATCTAATGCATCTATATGAAGAGTTTGCCTTTTAGAAGAAATGAACCCAAGGAAAACTCCAGTGTCCCACCAGGCATGCCAGAATGTTTCTACTCATTTTTGCTTTTCACATTCAGAAGAAATGAGAAACTAAGGGTTAATGGTCAGGGGTTTGTACATACCCAAATTAAGTTACACATCGTATCCAGACGATTGAAGGAGCTACTCTTTGGCTGTGGAGGATGACACCTATAGATAAGAAAGACTTAAACAAAGAAAATGTTAAATAGATATATGGTGGACTGCCAAGCAAAGCTCGGTCCCAGAAGTGCAACGACTTCCTTGAGGGATGGCAATCCACTTATTTGACAAAAGAGTGTTGCTAGAAAGAGGGATAATGAAAGGATAAATAAGAGAAATAGATAATTCATACCTGATTCCTCTAATCTGCCTCTCACAGTCACCGACATCAGTTAGTCTACCATCGGTAGTTTGTCAATGTTGCCGATGCCGGTTAGTCTGTCGTCATCGGTTGGTCAATGTTGCCGATGCCAGTTAGTCTACCGACATTGGTAGGGGCAATGGTTCTTAGATGGGTCTGAGGATTATGTCTGTGGTCAACAGAAGGAGTCTGGTAATTTGGAGGTCTGTGCAGGGTTGCAGGGAAGTCAATAGAGTCTTAAGAGGGACAAAGATGAAAGGTAGTTGTAAAAAGAGGGTCAGGATAAGAAGAAAGGCTTTTCAGCCTCTCAAAAAGAAAGCTGGGTTTGGTCTCAATAGTACTTACTTAGAAATAGCAAATTGACTGATTACCAATCCATTCTAAAGATACTAAAATGAAAGGCAGAAGAATACTTAGCTATTGCTTGATGAAGAACTAGAGGTGTTTGAACGCTTGTACCTGTTGTGGCTTGACGTTGAAGACCTCGTGCAATATCCAATCCAATCTAGAGTGAGTTTTGCAGAGTTTCTATAGCCTGAAGAATGATGATAGAATGTTGATGCCTCATCTTAAAGCCTACCTTTGATATGTAAGGAGTCGAGAAGCCAGAGAATTTGGATCTCGGGAGTAAGAGAATTCACCTTCAAGCCAAGAGAATTCACCTTTTGGGTCTGCAGTCGAGGTCAAAATTTAGTTTTAAGCAACCAACGTCGGCGATACCGCCGGTGTCGGTCGACTGTTAACCGACGTCGGCGGCTAGAGAATGGAAAAAAAGGCTATTTTTAGCCTTTTGCCCATTCTTCCATCTACCAAGTTTGGTTTTTGTTGTTAAACAGTCCAAAGGCGGGTTTAATAGGTGCGAGAATTAGTGGGAGAGTTAAAATTAGGTCTTAGGTAATTATGATTAGTCATAGGGTGATAAATGGCCTAAGAGCTAGGAATCCAAGGTGAGGTGTCTAGGGGGGATTATTAATTTAAAATAAGTATTTTAAATTAATAAAGTATAGGTTAGGCATGTTGAAGTTAGAAAGGGACCAAAGCGGGGGGGGGGGGGGGGGGGGGGGTGCGTTGGCGGTTGTTGACACTATTTTGGTGTCTACAAAGAGGAGAAAGTGATTCTAAGGTTGAATCAACTTCATGTCCTCCTTATTCATTGGGGTGATGCCCCATGCATTGTTAGTAGAGTACTTATGAATTAGCCTAGACAAAATTATCCATGGAGGGACCAAGGGAGGAGAGAGTGAGGTAAAGGAAGATACAAATAATTCATCCACTTTTAGTTTTCAATGTCACTTCACCACATGCTCTCACCTTCGCCAGGTCATGGAGTTAGGTTATCACCCGAAGTTGGTTATGGATTTTAACAATTTATTCCTACAAACTAAGATGGTCTAGGTATAATACCTTGACTTGCATTGGCTATTTCACCCCTAATTTCAAGGTAGATAAATAAAATGATGTAGAACATGATGTCAAGGATCCCATCCTTGATATTGTGCACCACCATGGTGATGGTCTAAGAGACAACCCTAATACTTTTTTCCCTTGTCTTCCCCCTCATCAGGATTGGTAGTGCCAGTTACCTAGGATTATATTCTTTGTTAATAATATTTATGGTTTTTATATACATTGGTGGTTCATGCCTCCATAATTATGTAATGTTGGTTTATTTTTTTAGATTCATTATTTTTTACCTTTTTATTTATTCTCAAGGTTGTTGAACTCGATTTTGTTTTTGGTACTCTTTTCTTGAAGTCATACCACCCTCATTTTTAATCTCACATGTATTATTTTTTTCTCTAAATAAATATACTAAACATTTTCAATCAAAATTAGAATATAGTCAAGTGCATATTTTTAGAGTAAATATTCAATTCACATGGTTGATTGGATGCTTTGGATAATTTAAGGAATCCAAATTAACATTGAGTGGAGTGGTATAATTGGCATTGAGTAGACTTCTTTACAATTAATACTATAAAATGATATGGCATTGAGTAGACTTCTTTATAATTAATCACAAAAAATGAAATTTGGAGGACTTGTCTTAATTTCAAGTTAAAAGGTATGTATACATCCAACATTTCCATGATAAAAATTTGTAAAGAATAATTACACTTAAATTGATAAGATTAAATGAAGTACACCATTCATTAAGTGTGTCAAATTTCTTTTTTCTAAGTTGAACTTCTAGGATATGGTTGAACCTTGTACAAATTGCATGAATTAAATCTGATGGCCGTATGAATGTATTTATGATTTTTAATTGTAATAAATAGTGAAAAAATTTTGAATATTGTATGGAATTAAATGGGAAACTTTGGGTGGTCTATCAAAAATTATTAAGGATTATAGTATAAATATATATTTACTCTTCAATATTTCCTTATTTAAAGATGACTATCTTAAATTTTGAAGGGAAATGTCGAATGGATAATTTTCATAGTTTTTAACTTTATAATAAATATTAAATATAAAATTTAAATCCAACAAGGAAGTACTAATCAAACAAAGTATATTTGGAAAATGTGTTTTTTGCATGAAATAAATGAGAATAGTTTTTCATTATTATGATACATTATATGCCACATGTATTTGGAGGTGAAAAATAATTATTTCTTGCTAATCAAAATACTTCTAGATTATTATTGGGATTATTTAAATCCATTCAAATAATAAAATATTTTGAGTATTAAAATTAAATAGATTAAACATTAAAAATTAGAAGATACCATTAAATTTTTTGAATTGATAGAAACTCCTTAGGTACGACTTGAAAGGGCCATCAATATATAAATTATAAAAAATGAAAATATACTATCCTTCCTAGTTATAATCACACCATCAAGATATTGACCTTCCCAAGCACAAACATTAACTATGAAAAACAAATCAAACCATTGCATAAAAACTATAATACCAAGCAAACTTAGGAATCTAACAAAAAACAATTAAAAATTTTAGTACCAAATTATCAAAAAAAAATAACAATATTTTGATTCAGAATAGAGTGAAAAATATATCTATTCTTTTTAATATTCATTATGCTACAATACACAAAAATCCATATCAAACATTTTGTATATTTGACAACACGACTACTAGCAATGCATATGATGACACAAAAATTATTATCCTTAGAGTTATAATTATATTATCTTAAGTGATTCATGAGTATATCTCCCAAATTTATTTAAAATATTAAATTATAGAATAAAATATGTAAATTATAATTAATCCTAATATATGTCAACAAAATACATAGATTTTCCCTAGTACAAATTTAAAGGAAAAGAATCGAGGAAACAAAATGGAGAAAAACATTTATATTCGAGTTAAATCCCAAGAATATAAAAATAGGTATATGGATTGATGGAGGGAAGAGGATAATTTTTATTTTTAACTCTTCACGTTCACATTGATTATTTTGAATTTAAATTATTATGAGTTGAATTTTGAACAAGGTCACCATGTCACCAAATTGTTGATTTACTTTATCAATCATTTTGGTCGTAGTTATATTTATTGGGGCTCTACGCTCTACATGGTATGTTGCCTATATCTATTCTACCCACATTCCTCATAGCATATTTTCATTAAAAGAGCATTAATTCAAGAGGAAAGGGCATACCAATGACATGGAAAAAACAAGGAAATGAATACATGTGGGATGTTTTAGGCTTAAAATAACGTAAACTCCAAAAATATTAAGACAATCATGTTGCTCATAATTTTGGGTCTCCTCTCACTTTTAAAATCTTGATTAGAATGTTTTTATTCCTTTTTTATTTTCAATGTCATTATTAAATTTATTTATTATATTTGAGTCCATCTAATTTTTTAATCCATCTTTTTATTTCACTATTTGAATTATTCAATGTATCTTATTATACAAATAATAAAAGTATAAAAGGCTACATATAAATTTATGCAGTTAGTATTCATGGCTCAGACTTCATGCTAGAGGTCAAAACATTGGCTTAGATTAAAAAAAGGAAATAGAAAGCTAAGCTAGATAAGACATGGAACTCAAAATAACATTATATAATCCACAAAAGAGGAATAATCATATGTTGTATCACTTGAAGGAGGAGGTAAGGATCACCCTTGGCTGGCAGAGTAGTCCAAGTGGAAGGATTTATCAAAAGTGAATTCAATTCTACCAAGCTATTCCTGGGGTCTGAAGCCAAATTCATATTTATCACCCATCCATCAATGGGTAGATATGAGTAAAATTTATATAAGGTCCAGCTAGAGAACCCCTTCGAGAGGGACTGTTAACAATATTTCAATGTGGTGGCAGTGACCTCCATCCACACCATTGGATATGAGGCAAGAAGTGACTATTACTACATTAACAACTTTGATATCTCCTAGGAGGGTTAAGTGGTGAGCCTCAAGGTGGGAAATCTAGGGGATGTGAGTCATGATATGAAATGAGAACTCTTTTAATGATATAGTATATCTCACAAATAACATACCTCCATGTCAACCTTATCTATTTGGATTTATATTTGCATGCAATCTAAAAATATCATAGCTGAACATAACAAAAAAATATAATAATAATAATAATAATGATAATAATAATAATAATAATATTATTATTATTATTATTATTATTATTATTATTATTATTAAGGCATTATTTATAGATTTCCATAGTTGGAAAATAATCACATCTCTGAATAAATCCCATAAAAAAGTAGTAGTAATAATCTAATTGGTTGAATGACCTAGGAGGGTAAGGTGCCATAACAATGAATTAGGGTGATAAGGCTAGAAAAGGATACAAATCCATTACCAAATGGATTGGGCTCTATGACATGACCAAAATGTATGTTTGAAATACTAGGTGATTACAAGTGGGGCATTTGGGTTGAGTAATTCCAATATGGGAGAGATGTTCCCTGAATGGAAGACCTTAATAAACTAAGCACCAGATGAAGTGGGCCAATTTGGGATTAATATTATCCTTCCAAATTTGGTCAAGTCGGGCAAGCCAATTTATGGTGGAGGAATTAAGACTCCATAAAATATTAAGATTTTTGATATAATAAGATAAATGAATCATTACTTGATACAAGAGTCTTGTAGAGTAATTTTAAAAATGAGTCTAACAATTCCATCTCCAATCCTTCCACCACAAGCGTAGTGGTTGCAAACCTAGCTTGTACATCATAACATATGGCACTAATTATTGAATGGATAGAATACAAGTTATGTACACATTATTTAAGTTAAATTTTTATTTAAAATATAACCAAGTAGCCCAGTCCCTATAAAACACAAAATATTGTATATTATGAATTACTTTTCTAAAAAGCCTCAACATTTTTATATCAGGCAACTATGCTAGCAGAACACTATTATTGATCATAATGAGATACCACCAAATATTATGATCATTAAAACATAGACCAGTATGAAAACCATAACCGATCCACATCAGATGGAGATTTACATCCTCAAATTCATTACATATGATTTTTTCCACAAAATATCCTTAAATTTTGACTAGGATAGAGCTAATAAGAACAATGTGAAAGCCAATATTTTTGCAACTAGATCTACCATAAGGAGATCTAAAAGATATGCACTACCTTAGAATAATTTTACAATATTTATTGCCTTTAATTATTATAACTACTGACTTGGCACATAAATTAGTGAAATGTATATAAATATCAATAATTCCCATGCCTCTTGTATCTCGAAGAAGGCAACAAATGTCCTAGGAAACTAGAAAGAACCCCCTCATTTTATTTGAATTTCACCAAATAAAATCCTTGATAATTTTAGTTATCTTATCATGAGAGGATTTAGGGTGATCCCAAAAATAAGAGTATTACACATGAGTAGAAACTAGTATCTTAATGCAAAATTAAAATTTACCAACTAATTAAAGCTATTTAGTAACATCATATTCAACCTTATTTTCAACTCAGTTTAGGATATATTGCCACAAATTTTTAGGAGAAATATAAAATTCAAATGAAATTCCAATAAATTTTATTTTTTCTCATCTATTGATCCATTTACACTTATAATGGAAAAGCTAATTTGGCATAGGCATCTTATTCTACCTAAAACTTTGATTTTTACTACTTATAAACTAAAACCAAAAGCTAAGTATAAAGTGTCAAGACACTTCATGAATTATAAGAAAGTATTTTCCTACTTTTAAAGATAAATATAATATCTCTTCAAAATGGCTATTAATTTGTTGATAGGATGGGTCATGAAGAATAATAACTTGAAAAAGACCCCACTCAACTTTGTGATTTAGGGAGAACATATAAATTTAAGGTAAGAAGGAAACCTTGATGGATGGATCATTGGAGGAAATTTTTCTCATTTTTTATACTATTAATAATGAGGGAGGTAAAATCATCCTCTAGCAAGGTTTGAACTATTGAGGTAAATAACTAGCCAAAGGCAAGAGCATTTAGTATATTTATGATGAAAGGACATTCAAATTTTTTGTAGGTATTTTTAAAGTTTAGTTTAATAAAATTCTTTATCTAATGAGAAGCCCTAACTCATTTCGTTGCCTCTTAGACAAGAATAATATTTTCAATAATATACTTAATTTTAATAAATCAGGTTTGTTTGGGTCTAATAGTAATAGGAATAATGAGACGAAGGGGGTTAGAAAGAGCTTTGTGAGGATGTTATACAACACAATAAAAAAAAGTGAGATGTTTCCAATTAATGATAAGCTCTAGGTCACCAAATTTATGTATGAATTAGATATCACCTTGATTGATAATGTCACCTAAAGATTGTTTTTGTATGGATTCTTTATAAACTTGAAGCAAGTTAGGCCCAATAAATTCTCGTGTGTCTTTATAAAATTCAAGGGAAAACCATTGAGGATATGAGCTTTATCATTACTCATGCAATGAAGATCCTCTATGATTTCTTAGGTACTCAAAGGTGTGTCATAAATCCTTTGTTCTATTGGTCTCATCTTTTCAGGAACCACATTAAGGTATTTTTATTATTCTTGAGTTCTCGTTATTATTTCTAGTTGAGATTTAAACACTAGTTTATAATGGAGAGATGATAGGAATATAATTAAGTCTTTCTTTCAAAATTAATAGCCTTTATCTAGTCATGATATTTTTTGGCCCTCAAGTATTTAAAAATTTCCTTGAAAGCTTTGTCTTTGATTTTAAGTTAGTGCAAGAGAGCAAAAAAAAAAAACCCTCTAGTAACATGAACATCCACCACCTAATTTTATGTTTAATAGAGGCAACCATGTTTTTCAAATGGTTATCAAAGGGGTTATATTAAATAATGGATGACACTCTTCAATATTATTTAAACACTGCCTCATCACCCTGCTTTTTGACATGAAAATTTTGCTTCTCATATTGGAAAAGAAAAGTGGCAATGTGTAGAATAGACTCATTCCAATAATAATTCCAACTAGTTGTATAAGGAAGCAAGGGTGATAGGTTATAAATCTTGGAAATGAGATGTATGGTGTCTTCATGGCTAAAAAGAGAGGTGTTAAGGATGAAATGATTACATGGAAATTTGAACTGAATTGTGATCCATTACACTCTACAAGATATGGGGGAATTATCTACGAGAATTACCCAAATTGAACATTGATAGGCTAGCCATTAGTTTTTTTAAATAAAATATATTTTATTCTGACAACATGAAATGATCAAACCTTTTGATGACTTTACCAATGTTAGTATGGTAGTTATACCACGTAAACTAATGCATCATATTTAATGAGTATCATTAGAGGATAGGGTCAACAAGACCCCATATATTCTTAAAATAATACTATTCTTCATGTTATCCCATGTACCATCTCATAGTAAAATCACCAACTTTATCTTTGGAATTTTAACCAAATTAAAATCCCACACACTAACCACATGATAGGGATAAATTTTCATAAGATATGGCCACAAAATTAATCTTTCATAGCCATAATTTGGTGTGTAAAAATTGATATCACATAATTAATGGCCATAAATATCCAAAAGCATACAAATATTTTAGTATCATTGGTCTTCTCCCATGGTAGTAATTAAGGAATAAAAATTGGAAGACACCAAGATGTTGACATTGTCATGTCCCTCCTCATGAAGAGTGGAGAATTAGGTGGCATCAAGGAAAATATATTTTATGGTGGTTTGTAAAAGTAACTCATAAATTTTAACTTATTATAGAGGTACAAAATATAAATAACCCACTTTTTGGTAAACATATCGCACAGAGAATTTATGAGAGGACTCTATGAGACATAAAAGTTCCAGTAGAGAGTATTCATTGAGAAACATCATCCATTTGGATATTTACTTGGTCACATTTGATATATTCAATAGAGAATAATCTAGTATGCATGTGTGGAAGAATGAAATCCTAGTCTAAAAGATCAACATTTATCCCTATTATCTTCTCAGAAAGAGTTACCACCACCATGGGGTGTGTTATGTGATTTACTAGAGAAAACCCCACTTTCAAAGGATCCCTCAACAAGAGAGGAACTTAATTGAGGATTAAAAAACATGAGAAAAATGGATATCATACACTTTATGGGATTTAATAGTGGGGAGAGGGATAATTGGGAATGTCTGGAGAGACTATGGTTGCAGAGGGAGAAGCAACTAAGAGGAAGGTTTAGTGCCCGATAATGATTTTTTTGTGTAACCATGATCCAACCATAATTTTTATCTATAATATTTGGTTTGTAAGTTTACAGAGATGATTAGGATTGTTTAAAACAACCCATGATGGGATAATACTTAATACAATGATCAATGGATTGACATTGAAAGTATGTATTTGGTAGGTTGAAGTAAACAACCTTCTACACTTGATGGTCATTATCAACTTGGATATCATAAGACTCCTTTAAATCCTTATATAAATTTAACTTGGAATAAAATCACATGTTGGGTTGGTTAGAATAGAACTTAGTCTACTCATGGCATAAGACACTCCTAATAGGCACAAAACTTTTATTGAGGAAGGACCATAGAGGAATTGGTAAGCTTGGGAGTTAGATCTAGACTGACACTTAAAGGGAAGTCTGGTCAATAACTCTAAACTCTTGGGTCCATTTTGATAAAATTAAGAGCATGTTTTTTAGAAACCAATAACTAGATTTAGTTATAAGGCCTTGAACTTTAGATGACTTTTTAAATGAAAAATAAAAAAACCTTTTGTAAGGTTTCAGATCCTAGTAACATGGGAACCTAAGGGATCCCATTGGTGGAGAAACTATGTATTAATAGATTCTTCCATGGGGATTCAACCAATAAAGTAAGAAATAATATATTTATTCTCATACTATTTACAAACACTATCAACTGCATCAGGTGGAAAACATACCTCAATTTAAGAGGGTGAGTTAAAAAGATTACCTCATCTTAAAAATTGGTAAAAACGTCCTATCATGCTTGGATGTCATCCTTGTCATTGTCTAAAATAATAGTTTCAACAAAGAGTTTGGAAACCTTCAAATAGAGCTAACCTACATAAAGGGTTGTTCACAAAGCATAATAAATGTAAAACTAACCTAGAAATTCCCATAGAGGCAGAATGAGTGCCAAGAAACCAATTGAAAAACATAAAGGTGGACATGAAAATTCCTAGTAGATCTCTACTTTCCTCTTTTGACACCCTCAAGAATAAGTCTTGTTTGATTGTTTCAATCCATCCTTTTATTTTAAATATAATTATTAAATTTATTTAAGTTATATTTGACACCTAAAATGAAGCCATCTGATTTTTTTTAATTCATTTTTATTTTCACTATCATTTTTAAATTTATTTGTTATATTTGATAACAATAGATTTGTTGAAGGTATAAGAGGTATTGAGAAAATGAAAAGTTTGTCTTACATTTAAAAAAACTAAAAAGGCTATAATCAATAGAGTATAGGAGGTGTGTAAAATAAAAAGTTGGTTCCAATTAGTGCACAAGTTGTGGTATTGTGCATGCCCAAGATTAACATGTTGGTTGAAATAGGTTAATTAAAATGGTAAATAAGTTGTACAAATTAATAAGTATTTACCATTTAAACCCTATAAATGGAAAATCCTTACTCCAACAATATTAAAATCATGATATGCCTTGTTGTGTTATTCATATCCTCTTGAATCAACTTCAATTTTGAAGAGAAGTTTAATTAAGTTTATAAAAAAATTAGATTGTAAGTTTTGGGAATACTTTGTTTCTAAATCAACATATGTGATCCATCATGAAAAGAAGACTTATGTTTGGATAACATACCATGCTTTCTGTTATAAAATAATTAGTGTGAACATATATTAGTGAAATAAGATTTAAACTCCACATAATTAAATATTAATTAGTGGAGAGGTTTTAGGTGATTTATAAATAAATAGGTGATTTTTTGAAACAAATCACGTAGCATTATTGTGTGAGAGATTATTGGTGTGAGGAAATATAAGTTTAAAAAAAAACTATCTAAATTAATGTTTAGAAGGTTATTAGTCAAACTACCTCCTAAATAATAGGGAATGAAAAATACTATATATTGTAATTTCTTACATCAATAAATTTATATTATTGATATTGACTGATCAAATATATTGTGCTTTACACATTGACCATTAATGGGGTAAATCCCATCACTTTCTTAAATAATGAGAGATATAATCAGTTGTGTATCATTGAAATCTGATACCTTATTTAATAAAGTAGCCATTTAAAATAATATATATAAATATGTGTCCACCCCATTTTTTTATTCATGATATATCAATCCTCTATGATAAATTACTAAAATAAAGTTGAATTAAATATATTCCCCAAGAAATTAGAACTAATCCTTCCTTGTTGAAGGAGTTTACCCTAAAAGTTTAATATTTTATAATTATGATTAATTTTTTTATTAATTATTGTGATTATTAAATTTTAATTAAAAATTTGAAATATTTTTAATTGTTATAAATAGGTAAGAATACAAAACTTTTAATTTTATTAAAAACATTGACCTTTGAACTTGTTGACAATGGGGATTCAAGTGTGACTTATCCCTAAGCCCTCGTCTATATTTAGATTGAGGGAGTATTTACTTATTTTATTAGCTTCCTTTAAATTTCTATTTTGAAAATGATTTTCCACCTTAATAACCTTGGTGTCATATATATATATATATATATATATATATATATATATATATATATATATATATATATATATATATATATATATATATATATAATGCTTAATTTTGCAAGAGTGCTTATCCACTACCGGCTTCACTTTCCTCTCCAAATACATATCATAATAATTTTATTTGATTCTAGTTCAGATTGACCTCCTTGTTTCTCTAATGTAAGGGTATCCAAAAGAGTATTTCACTATGTAGATTGTGATTCCTAGGTTAAAGTCTAGAGGGTCCTTGGTAGACCCTAAGACATCCTTAACTTGTTAATAGGTAAGAAGGTATTCTAGATATTTTTTTATTTTAGGGTTTCTTAATCCTATTGAAGATATATTCAATGTAGGGTAGGAACTCTAATAGGCATCTGGTTGAACTCTCCCTTTATCTTTACCTATAGATATTATCCTTGGATTAACTGATAACCCTAACAATCTATTTACTATAGTAATCATTCCTCTTAATAACCATTTTTAAATGTTCTAATTCTTTTTATAAGTTTTCCTTATCATATATACTAAAATATTTAGTGGCTAGAGTCTTTAACATGCCCTCTTTTTATGTCAGATGATGGTGTGAAAAGGCACATAGGTAGATGTCTCTATGGGTGTTTTTTTAGAAGACCTTACTAGCTAGAGAGTTGTCCCATATACCATAACGAAGGATATTTAAAAAACATATATTTCCTTCTACCTCAATTTCATTAGTGAAATTAATGTTAGGCATCAAACTATT
>JARHVA010001706.1:3017500-3035000 GCA_037957365.1 Torreya grandis | reverse complement strand
AATTAGGGTTGTATGACCTTAATCACCATTTCAATTTATTTTGGCTCCAACCCTTGGTTCACTTATTCAAATGTTTTTCAATGAATTAATAGAGTGTTGAAGAGGCTTAAAAGGTAAATTATCATTAATAAATATGGTTTTACCTTCACCCAATGTTTTGAAATGTTAATTAGTGTGTTTATTGATATTATTATATTGGTGCATCAGCCCAGAAAATTTAACATAGAATGGACTCATCCCTAGCTTAGGTCTTAAAAAACTGATTAAATCTCAACAATATTCACTTTCAATATGGATTCACCCTTATTCACATCAATCAGGATTTGAATATAGTCCTAGACCCTTCTAGAGAAAAATGTTGGATTGATTTATGGGAGGAAAATATTATGTGCACTACTACTTTCTTAAGATTATTTGAACAAAAATTGGCCATATTCAAAAAATGGATCAATATTTCTCATATTAGAGAGTTCAATAGGGTGTCTCATGAGATGGATCTCTCTCCCATTAATAAATATTTGTAATTATATATGATAGAGAGTAATCATGTAAAATTATGTTAATTGGAATTCATCAAGTTCATTGTGCTCATATATGAGCTATAATCAACCAGCTTAAAGTTAGGGATAAAGTGTGTCTAAAGATTTATTTCAAATGCAAAGAGATACAAACTCTAGCATGCATACTGAGACACTTAAGGATGTTGGGTAATGAATTATTAGCTTTACATACATATGGAAAGTGTTTTTTAGAAAATTAAATTAAATATTTCAAACCCAAACATTTAATGAAGGTGGGAGGATGACCCTTATAAATTCATCGATGAAGTGCCTTGTAATATTTCTATTAGCCAAATAATTGATTATGATATGCCTTTATCTATTAATGAACTCTAGTATGTTATTATTTGTATGGGTCATGATAAAACCTTGAGAATTGATGGTTTTACCTATGTTTTCAATCAAATCCTTTGGTAATATGATGGAAAACATATGCATAATGTTTGTACTATGTCCACAACCAATGGCTCTATTAGAAAGCCCATTAATAAAGGTAATATCAATTTTATCCTCAAATCAAGATATCCAAAGATTATATCCAATTAGAGGCCTATCACCCTCATCAATATCCATTAAAATATTATTACCAATCCTTAGCCTTACAGATCAGGTGTCTTCTTTGTTTAGTGGTCAAACCTAAAAAATTAGGGTTTATTTAAATATAATATATTATTGATAACATCATAGCAGTCTAAGAAGTAAAAACTAGGTTTAGGCATCCCCATAAAAGGTTCTCTTTGTTAAAATTAATTTTGAGAAATCTTGTGATAGGATTAAATGGCCTTACATTATTAACATGTTGCAATCCCTATTATTTACCCATATTTATGCAATCAGTCCATACTTATTTTAGAGATGCCTCTACATGTTCAACTATAAATTGGTATCAATATGATCATTTTTGTTTGTTCATATATATTGGGAAGTGTTTTCCTCTATACCTATCTCTTTATGTGTTTTTTATAATATCAATGTTTAAATGGACATATTTTGGATAATTCATTTCCCATAATTCTAGAGGAAAAGGTGGTGGTCTATAATATTATGGAGTGTTCACATATTTTTTGCCTTGCCTCAATTTCTCATATCTAATGGGCTAAGACTTAATGTTATAGGAAATCCTTTGGCCCTAAACCTAGCTCGTTTGAGACCTATAATTATAAGTGTACTTATCATGGGGAAATATTTGAGTTCTTGGGGATCACTTTTACTTTCCAAAGTTATCAAATAGAGTTATGGAACTAAATCATTTCGCATGTTGAGACAAATATCTTCTACTAGATAACTGATCCTTTCTCTCTTACAAGAAAATTATAAATATTTTATAAAGTGTTAGCAATGACTCGTGTACTATTCCACCTATTAGGCTCACTCTAAGTCTTCTTCCAATAATTTGTTTATAGAATTTGCTTAGGTCAGATCTTAAGGAGAGAAAGGATTTCATAGAGTGGCATGGGATATTTTTTGTACGCTCATAGATGTTGGTGATTTGGTGTTAATGTATGTTCATATACAATGGATTTTCCTATTTTACAAATGAATTCCTTTGGCCATTAAAGGCAAGGAATATTGGAAAATTATTATCAGGCATTGAATCTCTTAAGAAAGTCCTTATGGTAGAGTGGAATGCAAAGGATTGGGGTTTCATACCTATTTTATTTCTCTAGTGACTATAAAATTTGTAAGCAAATTTATGTTTAAGAGTGTGTGGAAATATTGGGAGATGATAAAACCTTGGCTAGTTTGGAAATAAGAAAAATATAGAACTATGTTTTCTATTAATACTCTCTCACTGTGTTGGTCTCTAGTTATCACTCACAATGGAATTCTTATAAAAGAAGTTGGTGGGGTTAAGGATCTTAGTTTATTTTGGAAATGTACTCACACTATGACAACCATTTTTTTAAAGAGATAGATTGTGTTATCCTTAATATTCTATCCAAACCAATTATGGTCTCATCAATCAATGCTTTAAGTCTATTATTGAAATTTAAATGGTTGTGCCTAAATATTATCTTCAAAAAATTATCTTAAAAATTCCCCACTATGGTAGAAATATTGGAAATAGAATGTCTCTACTCCTTATTTTTTACAAACCCCACCTTGTTTATTAGTCACTTTCTCCCAACTGTACCCCTTGGATAATTCTTAGTAGACTTTGAAACTTTATCAGATTCTCCTCTTACTAGAATAAAGGACTAAATATCATCTAGTCTATAACGGTTGAACCTAAAATGGCCAATTTTACATGGTGAATTTTATACCATGGTCTTTTGTAGGGTATTTATTGGTACCTATAGGATTCCTATTCCCATATGTGATGCCTAAAGTAAATGGAGTTGATCAAACACATTTTCCAATTTTGTATTGGGTCTTAACAAGGTTGAGAGGGGATTCATTCATTTTTTCATCCATTTGAATCTTTATTAGGGCATATCATTTGCCTATTATATTCTACACTTTTTATATTAAAATTAAAGTAAATCTAGCATATTTTTGCATTTAGATTATCTTTCAAAGTTGGAATATAGAAACTATGATGTGTTTAATAAAGATCAATTTGATAGAATTTTTTTATCACTAACAAAATTGCTAATATATGCAATGCTATGTTGTAGATTCAATTTCAATAGGAGAAAGTTGTGCTAGAGTACAAATCACCTTAAATCCCTCCTTAGTCTTTGGGGTAATGCCCCATGCACTGTTACAAGAGTACATATAAATTATACTGGACAAAATTTCTAGGGATGAACCAATGGTGGACAGAGCGAGGTAGAGGATGATGCAAATCATGTAGCCACTTTTTATTTTCCTTTTTTCCTCCTCGACACAAACTCTCACCTTATTCATGGCATTAAGGTTGGTCATCACCCCAAGCTAGTTATAGAACTTCTAGATTTAGTCCTGTAGTCTAGCATGGTCATGGTAGAAAACCTTGACTTGAATTGGATATTTCACTTCTCATTTCAAGGGAGATGAATAAAATGAATATAATGATGTAGGGCATGATTAAAATGATCCCATCCTCGATACTACACACAAGCATGGTGGTGGTCAGGGAGATAACCCTAATATTTTGCCACTCCTCTTCCTCCCTCACCAAAGATGGTAACACAAGTTACCTATGAGTCCAATCTTTATTAATACTAATTAGGGTTTTTTATATGCATTGGTGGCATGTGCCTCTATAATTAGGTCATGCTTATTTTTTTACCCTTATAACTTTATTCTTTTAACTCTGTTCTCAAGGTTGTTGGACTTAATTTGATTGCCGGTCTATAATTTTCTTGAAGTGTGATTTCATACCATTGTCATTTTTAATCCTGCATGTATTATGGTTTATATATATAACTATATTGCACGCTTTCAATAAAAATTAGGATGTAGTCAAGTGTACATTTTTTAGGTAAAGATTGAATTCAAGTGGTTGATTAGATTCTTTAGATACTTTACAAAATCCAAATCAGTGTTGAGCAGAGTGTGTAAGTGGATCTTAGTAGACTTTATTACAATTAATCACCAAAAATTATAAAACTTTGAGGATTAGTCTTAATTTCAAGATAAAGGGTATATATCCATCCAACCTTTCCATGAAAAAATATTGTAGCAAATAATTACACTTCAATTGATAAGATTAAACTAAGTACACATTTCATTAAGTTTGTCAATTCAATGTGTGTGTGTGTGTGGGTGGCTAAGGGTGAGGATGAGGGTGAGGGTGAGGATGTGGGTGTGGGTGTGGGTGAGTGAGTTGAAATCCATCCAACCAACCTTTCCATTAAAAAAATTAACAAATAGTTACACTTCAATCGATAAGATTAAAGTAAGTACACATTTCATTATGTCTATAATAAGCGTGCGCGCGCGCGCGCGCGTGTGTGTGTGTGTGTGTGTGTGTGTGTGTGTGTGTGTGTGTGTGTGTGTGTGTGTGTGTGTGTGAGTTGAACTCCTAGGATAGGGTTAAACCTTGTACAACTTACATGAATTAAATTTTGTGGTCATATGAATTTATTTATGTTTTTTAATTGTAATATACGATGAAAATATTTTTAAAGATCATATGGAACGAAATATGAAATTTTGGGTGCACTATCAAAAATTATTAAGGATTATAGTGGTTATAGAAATATATATTTTTTCTTTGATGTTTCCTTCTTTAAATATGTATGTCTTAAATTTTGAATGGAAATGTTCAATGGATAGCTTTACAAGAAAGATCAAACGTCAAATTTAGCCCCTACAATTGTTCCATGTGTATTTAGATATGCACAATATGTATTTCTCGCCATCCAAAGTATATGACACATATTATACCACATGTATTTGGAGGTGCATAATCTTTATTTCTCACCATCCAAAATAATTTTAGATTATTATTTTGATTATTTACTTCCATTCAAATATATCAATAATTACAATTAAATACCTTAAATGTTTTTTAAAAAAATAGAAGATAATATTAAACTCTTTTAATTTCTAATAACTCCTTGGGTATGACTTGTGAGGGCCATTAATATGTAACCTATAAACATTGCCACTATAGTATCCTTCCCAGATACAATCACACCATCAATATATTGACCTTCTCAATTGCAACCATTAAATATGAAAAACAAAATAAACCCTTGCATAAACACTATAATACCAAGCAATGTTAAGGATCTAACATAATACAATTTTAAAAAATTACTACCAAATTAGCCAAATAAAATAACAATATTTTGGTTGAACATAGAATGCAAACTATCTCTATTCGACTGAACATTAATTATGTTATAATGCATGGAAATCCATATCAAATACTTTTGTGTATTTGATAATACAACTACTAGTAATGTATATAATGACACAAAAACTATTATCGTCAAAGTTATAACTATATGATCTTAAATAATACACAAATATAATGCCTAAATGTATTTAAACTCTAAAGATATACAATAAAATGTATTAAAAAATATATAAATTGTAATTAATCCTACTATATGAACTAGAATGTCAACAAAATATATAGATTTTCCCTATTAAAAATATTTAAAAAAATGAACAAGGCAATAAAATGAAATTTTCTTTTTATTTGAATTGTATCTCAAGAATATAAAAATAAATGTGAAAAATGATGGAAAAAAAATGATGATTTGTTTGTAACTCTTTACATTTATATTAATTGTTTTGAAATTAAATTATTATAAATAAATACATTAACTAAATTTAGATGAAATTAAAATATTATGAATATTTTTTTACTAACTATTCTTAAAAACTATTAATCCCCAATATATAAATATTTTAGTATACTTTTCTCCTATAAGTTGTAATCCTGCTTTTAGAATTTTATTAAGAAACAATTCCCTTTGTAAAAAAACAAGTAAATTCAAAAGTTTATTTTCTTTTAAATAATAAATTTTAAATTGTACTTCTAACACGTATTTGAAACCCTCGTAAGGGTTGAGAACAACTCAATTTTAAACTGTTGATTTACTTTGTCAATCACTTTGGTATTCACAGTGCCACCCGCATTTCGCGTAGCAGAGTTTCTCGAAAAACCCCGTCAAAAGAGCATGACTTCGATAAGAAAGGGCATACCAAAGGCATGACAAGAACAAAAAAAGGCATATCTGTGGGATGTTTTCAGCTTAAAAGCGAAAAATATTAAGATGATAATGATGCTCAGAATGGGGGTCTCCTCTCGCTTTTAAAATCTTGATTAGTTAAAAGCGCCATTTCTAACTTTTTTCAGTTCATCTTTTATTTTGAAGATCATTATTAAATTTATTTCTTATGTTTAACAGTGTTAATATATTTGTTGAAGGTATAAGAGGTAATGGGAAAATGATAAGAGATTATGGGAAAATGATAAGACATTATAATTAAAACCCATTAAGAAAAGAAAATATATCATGGCTTCCATTTAAAACGAATATATTCATTCAAGGCTAACAAATTATTATGATTTACCATTCAAGCATTTATAAGTGAAAAATCTTCAACTATATTATTTTGTGCGGTATTCACCTCCTCTTATCCATTTTTAACTCTCTTTGGTGTGCTATAAAGATATTAGCCGTACAATGCATCTTTTTTATGCATAGACACTTTTTAAAAGAATAAAAAAATTGTTTAGTGAGAATATTTAATCACAATAATCATTACCAAAGTGAAAAAAAAAAAAAAAGTATTGGGAGTTTAGGATTTAGTGGGTGTTCTATAAAAACGGTGTTTAGCTTTTGAGTCTGGGATTATAATTTTGCAAGGTTGAATGTTTAAATTTGACTAATCAAAAATTTTAATAAATAGAAATGGAATTGGGTTATGGGATAATTAAAATTAATGCGATTAATTTTGTAATATAAACTTAATCTCTAATATATAATCGAGAATGTTCGAGATGTATAAAGAATTCTATTTGAACATAGTAATTGAATGATATTGATAAAGGCACGAAGGTATTTATATGCCAACGTTTGAAGGCAATGTCAATACATTTAATCATTTGTAATGTTTATAAATATATAGTTTTTATTTTATTTAATTATAATTTAATTTTAAACTTAAATATCATTTTTACTATAAAATTTTGAATCAATTTAAGTTTTGATGAAAAATTTAATTAAGTTATTAATTTCTAAAGGATTTTATTAATGTGTTTAGGATAGTCTTTGTGAGTAGTCATTATTGTATTTATAATAATTGTGAGATAGTGGTGATTTATTGAGGTATTAAATATTTTAAAGTTATATGTTGAGAATCTCAAAGCAATCGGTTATATTCATTATTCTTTCCCTTACTAATAAATGTATATTTTTTTTGAATCTAGGAAGTCCTTTTTTTTAATTATTACTAACTAAAAGTAATCCAATAATGTAAAATCAAACATAATAATATGATTATTTAATAATATTTTAAAGTTTTTTTAATTTTGTTGACATATAAATAAAATAATATCTATATCACTTTTCATAAAATATATTTTGAATAAAGGGAATGCTATATTAAATAGACAAGTATATGAAGTCTTCACAATCTAAATTCCTCTTACGTTGTTTTATGTTTTCCAACTTATGCATAACTCATTTTCATTTTTCTATTGAAATTCATAAAATCTATTAATCAATAGTCCATGTTCAATAATATATAAAATATAATAACCTACCATAACTTTATATCCAATGATAACCCCATTCTCATCTACATCACACAATCGATGTTATTATAAATTTCCATATTATCGGATAGCCATCCAATACTCCTAAAAAACATTTAAGAGGTTTATGATAATAGATTTTAAATTTCCTATATGTGGTAAAAAAAAAATAAGCCTACATTTAATTTAATTAAGGATCATAAACCATTAAAATCATAATTAAACTTTCCATTAATCAATTGTAAAATTCACATGGATTCTCAACATCAAATTTCTACTTGTCATACCTACTAACATCCATGTGAATTTTCTACTTGTCATACCTACTAACATCAAATTTAGTTCTATGATTGTCACATATGCCATAATTATATAGATAATCCTAGTCCAACTATTAGGATCATATTGCCAAACCTAGTATAAATTTATAATCCTAGCAAGACCTATAATTACAAAATAGATTTATAAAATTTTACCAACTAGATGTTTCCTTCCACCTTAGATTTGTGCTCTATCTCTTGTAATTTTAAATCAATATATCCTAAATATACAATTAATAAGAATGGGGATTTGAGAGTTTATATAATAGGGTTGGTAGGTAACCTTCTATTTTTTTAGGGTCTCAAATTATTTCTAACATATGCTATAATAATACTTTAAATATGATACTTAACAATCGTTGTTAAATTATTAATTGTACATATAATAATAAAATAAAATTAGTCTTTTGTTTATTTATAGATGATTAAAATTAAAATGTTGAAAATATTTACATTTGTGATTAATTTATAGAAGCTACAAATGAAAAATGAAGAATGGTTTGGATGTTCCTATCCATTTTTAGTGGTAACAAAAGATAACATGCTAAGACCATATAAATAGTTCCAATAGTTGTGATCAAGGATAGATACACATAACCTTATAAATAGGGCATAGAAGGCCTCAAGGCTAGTGATAATTTAAAATGATGATGATTAAAATGTGTTTTAGGCTATGAAATGATTTATAATTATTGAATAATTCCAAATTTGAATAAATAATATATATAAACTAACATGAAATAAAAGGTAAAAGACCATTTTTAAATCTACATTTTGACCCAACTTAAGGTGTGCACTTCACCACAAAATGTATTGCATGAGCACATAGTTAAAATTAGATCATATAAAAATGATATAAATACTATTGTGAATATAAACACTGAAATTCTAGGATGTTCAATGTTAAAACTTGTAAAATTTCATGCACAAAAATGGGTGAGAAAAAAAATTAAATTTATCTCATAAAATAAGATATAATATTTATCTCTAGTATGCAATAGAAGTTTGTAGGTACTTTGTTAATTATTAAAGAAGAAATAAAGATGGAGTAGAGATTTAAATTTGTATGTTATTAGATGATGGGCCTCTACATCTAAAAATAAATTTGAGTAGTGTGTTACTGAACATTGTGAATTTAAGTTGGAATCCTATCATTATTAAAAGACATGTCCATAATCGCATATTATTATGAATAAATTGTACATACTAAAATACAAAAAATATATTATAATAACAAAAGTAATAAATTTTTAAAATAAAGGTAAGAAGATTACATCAAAAGAAATGACACAAATATCTTAAAATTTTAAAATGATTTTTCCTCCCACCAAAAAAATGCCATGAAAATTATATGTAACATCATCATTTATTTATGAACATTATGCATGCTTTTTGAGCTTTAAAATCCAATCTACCAGCTTGAAATGTGGTTTCTGATCAAAATTCTCACTAGCTCCTTTGTCTTGAGTGAATTACCTACACCATTCCTTACACTAGAAAGATCAACAGTTGAGCTTTAAACTATCATGGCTAGGTTAAATACTACATGTTGTAATTCTATTTTCTTAATATTTTTTCTCATTAAAAATAGCCTCTGGTCTATGAGCTATGATGGACAGATGGCAACAAATTAACAATGTAACAAAGGCTTGTAACCTGCTACTCCCATTTAAAATTTATCTAGTTGAATTTAATTAAATGCTCAAGGCTGGTCTTAAACCTTGAAGATAGGATTTTAATCCCATAAGCTAAAACTGTGCATTTATAGCTTTATCTATTAAACTTGTAACTCAGCATAAGCTTACAAACTCTACTAAAAATCTTGTAAGACCAAAAACAAGTAGAAAACAAATTGTACATAGCTTCAAAACTAGAATCTAACTTCTACCTCTTTTTGGTTGAATAAAACACCATGGCTAAATAAAACTTGTGATATCTTGCTCATTTGAAAAAATTTAAGTGGTAGAACCAATTTTCTAGCCATAAATAATAAATTCCAACAACAATCCAAGTACTTTAGCTAATCAATTTTATTTTTCTTCCATTTACATCTATCTACTAGATGTTTAACCATCCTCCTCTTCCCATATTTTCTCACCCTTCTCACTCCTATGCCCACTGCTTACAAATAAACATACCACCTCCTCCAAATTTCCTAATCTCTATTCCTCCAATATCTATGGGATTTGGCCCACCTTGATCGGTCTTCCACCTCCAAAAATCAACTTGATTTATATATTTCCTTCTCTAGTATGCTTCTAAACCTGTAAACCAACTATCCTCTTTCAAATGCAACTCTTCCATCATTATAGGTGCCACCTCCTCCTTTATACTATGATCTTCAAGCTAATTACACATTCCTCCCATGACTTCCTCTAAACTTGCTTCCATTTATTCCTCTTTTGTTGTCCTTATTGCAACTTCTAACTTCATATGTTATGAGAGATTTAAAACTCTCTTACAACTCCTTATCAACCCCTTCATAATATATGAGCTCAAGTAGCTCATCTCTCTCAACTTGGAATGCTTCCTTGAGTTTTGCCTCATTTGCTACACCTACACATAGTCTAACAAAATAAAAAATAAAGTTAAATATATTGGAATTAAGAATTACTATGGGTGCTTTTCCTCTCTTTGCATTATGCCACTTAGGCATGCTCTGTATTCTCCTTTGTAGCTTGTCTTATTTGCATGCTTATTGCCCTATGATGGACTCCTTTGAATCTATTTTATTCATCCTCCTCTCCTACCATATCATCTTATTTCCACTCTCCCACTAACATAAATTTAATTTTTATCATGTTTTCATTGGAATTCCATTCAAAATCATTCTATCTAGTATAATCATATTTTATGAGGATTTCTTCTTACTCTCAATTTCTTACTTAATTTTCTTCAACATTTTGGCTCCTCGTAGCCTTATTCATGCTCTATTATACCTATCAAGGTAGTCTTCTCATTTTTCTTCCTTATTATTGCTACATGTGCACAAACAAAAACAAAATTATGGGAGTTAAAGAGTTTTCATAGGCATCTTCAACCATAATGCCTCATATGCATTCTCCTCTCCTTCTTCACATTATTGGGCTGATATTGAAATTAAATACTCCATTTTATTACATTCTTTGATTTTCTCCTCTTCTTTATGTATTTTTCACTCCTCAATATTTGGCTAATTGTTGCTCTATTCTTTTATTTCCATTGACATCAATTATATTCCATTTGCAAATATATTTGCATTAACTTTATCCTCCCTCTTCTCATACACCTATTTTTATATATTAGATGACACAATGATCACTTGATTCCTATTTTCTTCATAAAATTATTCAAGTGCCTGATTTTAAACTTCTTTCACTAATTTTATCTTCATCTTTATCCCTTCTACAAGGTAAATTACTAATCTACTTTTGTCACCATATCCTTTATCTTCATCCTCCTTTGTGAGGATGTATTATTCTCCATTATTATCTACTAAATATTCTAAAATGCATCACTAATCTCGTCTTCCTATTTTTCAAATGTGTAACCCTTGTAGACTACCATTTTTCCTTGTGAAGATACTTCCTCTCCTCTCATTATTATTGCGTATTCTACTGCTTCTAGTATAAATACATATACCACCTCCATCTTTCTCTCTTCATCATGTGCACTTACTTTCACCTATTTTTCACTCACATACATGGATTTTATAAGATAAGAATCTGCCCTTTCTTCTAATATGATGTGGGTTGCTTTCACATTTTTAACTACCTGTGAAACCTCTAATAAATCGTTATAACCTTCTTCCTTTTATAGGCTCCCCTTTGTTGGTCTTTATTCTAGATGCTTAACTTATGATATATTTTCATCTTCTTCCTTGGGAAATGTTTTAATTAATTTATCTTGTGTATCTAAAAAATGTCACACCCTCTCTAAATTTTCTTTCAACTCTTCAAACTTAGTCATTGGTATAGAAGATCCACCCATCTTCTTTATGTTTTCCTCAATCTCCACTCTTTTCTACATGTTATTCAATACTTTATTTAGTTATACTAACTAAGCTTCTTATTACTATATCCATTATTCTTTGTTTAATAAGGCTTGATCAATGCCTTTTCACTTATTCTGGATTTGCATGTTAAGAACACAAATATAAAGTATTTTTTGCAGTTGTCTCAATATAAAGAGGATAGTAAGGCTTCATAAGTTCCACATTAAATACTATATTCCCCAAATACTATGGTAGGGAAATAAAAATTGTATTCTCTCCAATTACGCATAGGATGGTGTGTGAACCATAGCATATAGATTTTATCTTATCATGAAAACCCTTGAGTTATTCCTTTTGGAGATGTGAAAAAACTTTAGCATTGCCCTTGAACTCATGATGTGTGCAATTCACATGATGATTTTTTATACTTTATTTATTGGTTTGAAATTGTCTTTTGAAAATGTTGATTATGTTCTAGATGTGTTTCAAACACTTTTGTGCCTTATTTATTTCATGTTCATATGAATCTACATCCATGCCAAATAGTGGATGGTAGGATATGTCCAAGGGTGTCTCTAATTAGAATCATAGGCATGTCTAAAGGTATTATGACCTATATAATTATGCAAATTTATATAATATGTAGATCAAATTTATAGTAATTTATCATCCCATTTTCACAAATGTGCATTAGTTTACAGAGACATAAGATGAAAAAATGTATGGTTGAAAAAATCCATTCATCCATTGTCTACAGATAAAATATAGTCAATCTAACTATGTATCCATGAAATGAATCCACCCACGATGGAAGATAGAGTGTGTGGTTTTAAATGCATTGACTCTACTCTTATTGGCAACCATGATGGCCTTATTATAGAAACTATCCACTAAATTAAATATAGAGTCATTCTGGTGTTTTATTCGTAGCATTGCAATCTTGAAACCTATGCTTATTATTCCCATTACCTAAAAAGAATTAGCAGAGGTGTGTAAAATCATTGCCTCCTATTCATTATCTTGAAGATGCAATGAGGAATGTGTCATTTAATTTGGCACTCAACATCTATGTGCATGTATAGTTAGTAGGAGTGTTATATATTAAAGTTATTATCGATGATAAAGGCCAAATATATATTAGACACTAGATGTAGAAATATAATATAAAATTTAATATTATGTTAAATTATATATAATATTTAATATATATGATATCTATGTACTCCATAACTTCATTCTAACCAACTATAAATATGAACAATGCATATTAATATACAAAAGAGAATAATGAAGCATTAGTTATACTATTATAATGGATGGTAAGAATAAATTCATATAAAATCATTAAACTCATGAAATATGTTGAAATTAATATAAAAATACATACTAAAATTTTGATACTATACAAGTTGTGAGGTATGGTAGAAGAAAATCTAGGAATTGTAATTTTTCACATGTGTGCTAGTGATTACAATGAATCTACTAACGAAGTTGTAAATGATATTTTTAAACACTTGATGTAGTGCATTGAATTTATGATGCAAATCCTCTTAGGCCAAGCAACCCTTGTTGATGATAAATGGTCCTCATTGCATGCCATTGTAAAATAAGATGTGTGAAAATTTATAATCCTACTTTTTTGTAAACCACTTCCACTAGGAAGATAATTATATTCATTTGGAAATATAAAAGAGATGGATATCTTATTGACATGTCTCTTTAGTCATGCCATCAATTACTTGGTCTAACTTTATTGGTACAATGTAACCTATATTGAATTTTGTTTATTGAAGAGTCCGCACAACATCTACAGTATCCAACAAAAGTATAAAGTAATGGTACATATTTTTTGCATTAAACACTAAATGTAACTTGAGGTAAATATAAAGATTGAGATATAAATCATTATATCCTAATTTTTTTTTGATGGTATAGGGAATGTATCAAATTAGATGAGTCTAGTGACAAGATCACGTTAATATTTCCCTCTATAGTGTATCCAAATTCAATCACCAACCTATAAGGTGTGTAGTGTTTGATGTTTATCATGTAAATGCTTATAGTTGATATTTTACTATTATAGAATGGTGTGCACTTATTTTCTAATGTGCTCAATAAAATTCACAGGTTTGTCAAATTTATTTTGAGCTAAATGAGATTATTTTTTTCAATTTTGTATAATATATGACAATGGTAGTATAAGATAAGCTACATAAATGGGGGGCTGAATTATGAAAACCCAAGTAGACCTAAAAAGGAAATCTTTGTTGAATTTATGCTAAATGAAATGAATACTTTCATCACTAATGTGTTGGTTATTTGAAATGTATATTATGAGAAGATGCACCATCATCCTATTTACCCCTTTTGCTATTCAATCATTTTATAGATGGAGCATGGTAGACCTTTTCAACTTTGTGTCTCACATAGGACAAAATGCTTTCTAGATATTTCTTAAAAACCATGTATCCTATCATATAAGATAGGTTTTAGGATTCCAAAGTGGATCCAAACATTATGAAAATTATTTTTATTTAAAAATAAAATCCATGGGAGTGGAAGGACATAAAGGTCCTTGCGATTTAAAATATTTTAAGCTTTTATGATTTTAAAACTTCAAACATTGGGAAGCATGCCAAAAATAATTTAAAATGTTTTTGTTTGTTTTTCAACCCATATTTAGAATTCATGGGAATAATTCAGGGTAAGAAAATAGAACGATGTGTGGAAAACAACGTAATTTGATTAGTAAAAGTGGATGTGATTTTAGGCTAGTAGATAAACATTTTAAAGCCACCACTTCTCTTTCCTCTTCACATTTTGTATAAAAATAGAGTCTCTCTCTTTATTTAGGTACTCACCCCATGGAATTTATATCCTTTTTGGAGTTTTATTGTGAGATTATTTTCCTCAACAATTCTTAATTTTTTTTATTTATTTTTTTATGTTCATTTTAAGTAACCTAATGTGTAACAATGCAATATTTCAGCACACCTTATGAAGATTTTTGGCTCTGTTTATTCCCTTGGTATTGTTTTATGCGTATTTTCCTCTTTAATTTTAGTTCTGAAATGTTCCATTCATATTTCATACATTTCTCTTCACATTATTACTTTCAATAGTGGTAAGAAAATTATTTTGGTGCATCTCCATTTCATTTTTTCATTATATTTTTATTTCTTATTTTCTATTTTCAACCCTTAAAACTAAATTTGGATTCAACTTATCCATCTCAGAGGTTGTTCTATTAGTGTATTTATTTACTCATGCACTATTGTATGGTTTTATGATGCACTTGTAATATTTATTTGTAATTTGTGGGTAGGCACTAGTTGGTGCATATTTACCCATGACCTATTATTATAGAAGATTATTAATTAATTAAATACTTAATTGACTTTTACTAGTAATAGTTTTATCTTATTATATTTTTCATTACTCATCAAATCCCAAAACCTAAACCTAGCCTCTTCTCTTATATATATAAGAACATAGAGGGATAGTGGGTGAGGGATATTTTATATATGAGTTAATTATATACTAACATAATTAGTCCATTACTCTTAATTAAAAGAGAGAGAGATGTTTTTTTAGATTGATTCTAGTTTTTTACTAGAACTATAACTAGTTCTGGGTGACAAATCAAGGTTCCTATCCCCATGAAATTATTAAACCAAAAATAATAGTTATCACTTGTTCATTTTAAAAACCTAATCAAGAACCAGGATAAAAATGGAAAACACTAAAAACAAAGAGAATCTTAGTAAATTAAGGACAATAAAAGCTACAAAGATAAGAATCAAGATAAGTCTTAAAGGCTAAAACTATTACAAGGTCAATAGAACAAACCATTCAACAAAAATCTTGAAAAACCATAGCATGCACCATCGATGATTCAACCTTTTGCTACCAACAAATACCTAATCCTACTAGAGAATAAGGATTCTTTTACCTATTGTGAACCACCATTAATGGAATTCTGAGCATCCAATTGTAGCCTCTTTACTTCCATTTTCATAGCTCTTTTCCCTTTCTTTCCATAGTTAGGCATTTTCAAAACACCAAGCTATTGAGCTCTAGACAAAACCACCTTACTAACTAGGTCCTCTTCTTATTCCTTAAAAACTTCATCAACCTCATCTTAGATTTCCTTTTGTTGATCTTATAAAATAAAAGCTTTGGCTACACCCTCTAGCTCTGAATTATCAATAGATACTCCCCCTTATAGAAAGGGATATGAAGGCTACCCTACCTTCTTGCCATTCTAATCTTCTCTTGTTGCCAAAATATCACCCTTCACAGGGTTGTTCTAATTTTTTTGAATGGTTACTAAAGAAGGGATCTCAATAGGAGTGGATTTTGGTGAGGTTTGTAAATAGTGAACCAAATATTGATTTGGACAACCAATCTTTTTGACCTAATTCTTTAAGAGAAAAGCAATAGACCATTTAAGGCCTTTCTCAGGACAAGAAACAATCTTATGATCAGCTTGATTTCATTTGAAACATCAAAAGGGAAGACCTTCAAAATTAATAAATTGGTTCCAAACACCAAGAGCAGAAGAAATATGGATAGAATGATGTAGAGGATTGGCTAGATCTACCAAAACACACACCCTGACATACCTCAGATTATATTTAATGGATTTATCAAATTTTAAAAAAAATCTCAGCTTACTCACCAGCTATTTAAGAAGAATAAAACCATGCATGGCTAAGGGGAGATTATATAATCTAACCCAAATTGGAGCTTGTGAGATAAATAAAGTCAATGGATCAAAAAAAGGATTCCAAGGACATAAAAACATCCTTTACTTACTAATAAAACATGGCCCATTTGCCTAAAGAAAATCCCTATCCTCTGGAGATTGAAATTAAAGCAGAAATAAAACATTTGACAACATTGAAACAGAAGGGGATTTTAATGTAGGCCAGGTTCCCTATGCCCAATCTAAAATAATTTCACAAGATAATTACTTCCCTCCACATCTACCAATCAAATATTTCTACCCTCTTTCCATACCTATCATTGAAAGTGTTGCATCTAAAATTTCCAATTCATGGGGAGAATCATAAAAAATCAAAGGCATATCACCTAAAAAGGTTATTTCTAGGATTCCTTTCTGAGAATGTTCTGCCTTTGAAAACCCCTTAAAACCCTCCATAGATTCAATATCCTTCTTAGTAGTATTTTCCAAATGTAACTAGCTTCCAGATATAAAAATTAGATCTAAGCCAGATTGATTTCTTATAATCATCTCTTTACAAAAAGCACCATAGATATGAAAAGGGCTTGAAACATTAATGCAACTGGGAAACACTAAAGCCTTACAATAAACCTTATCCACTTTTATTATTGATATAGGTACTTAATTCCTTAGAGAGGAAACTCCATCAGATAGTCCTCTATCAATATCTGAATGTTACAACCCTAAAAACTATTCAAAAGAGACATTAACTGAATAAATTGAGAAGCAGAAAACCCAACATAGTCTTTGGCTGGT
>JARHVA010001706.1:2972500-3012500 GCA_037957365.1 Torreya grandis | reverse complement strand
GAGTCTCTCTTTTTTAGTAATATGTTCTAAGAGACATAATTAATGAATCCAATTCCTTTTTGCCTCTTTCTTACTTCCCTTTCACTAGCATCTACCCATTCCCCTCCTCTGTATTTGGCAATATGGGGATGGATAATTCCAAAGCAGCTTCTAGAATTTGAGTCATAAGAGTATCTATTAATCCTTGCCCTCAAAATAGGGTAAGAACTTTTAATGATTTGACACTTTTATCTATATGAGTTTCATAAACTGCCTCTAAGCTCTACTTAGTCTTTTGTAATTCTACTTTCAGTTTCCCCTTCCCATTAGGATTCATGGCCATGAAGTCTTCACCGTTGACTAAATGTTTTACTGATGTTTTTGGAATCATTTTCAATTCATCTTTCCCTGAATCTAGATTTACTTCCACTATCATATGCTCTACATCTTCATCTACCCACCAACTATTACCTTTCTTATGTTTCATGATAGGAAAATTATTTATAAGATGTCCTGTAAGGAAACAGCTATGACATCTAAATGGAATGCCATCATAATCTATCAACTGAAACCATGTTCTATTCCTCACAACCAACTCCACCTAAGCTAGGAGTCCTTTGGAGAGATCAACATAAGAAAGAAATCAGGCATAAGTGGAATTCCCTTATTCAATATTCATAGAATCTAGAAACTAAAAATTTCCAACAATAATGCCAATAGGCTTTAAAACCCCCTCATTCCAAAACTATAAGTAAAGGTTGGGCAATCATATCTAGACAAGTTTTATATTGAACATTTTGGCATGGGAGTTAAAGTTGGGAAGCCAAGGTTTGAACAACAACCAATGTCTCTCCTAGTCTGATGAATGTGTAAAAACAAGATCTTTATGAGATACAAAATCAAAAATAATAATGAAAATACATTTTACATAGGGGTGAATGGTAATTCTATGATTAAAAAAGGTTTGCTAATTATCAATTATCTATGGATGAAGATCCTGAAGAGAAGGCCATAGACCCTTAAATTTGTAGAACATTCCAAACTTGGATAGGTGTTCTTTCATACTCACAATCACTTCAATAGATCTATTTTCAAAATGAATAATATGATTTACTATTACTAGGGATAAATATTTAATGCTTACCTTTCTTGAGGCTTCATCAACATATGAAGCATGTAGTTGAGGCTGCATTGACTCCACCTCCATTACCATGGGATCACATCTCCTACGCTCCTTCAGACTCCCAAGAATTGAAGCCCCTGTTAGACCTGCCTGAAGCTCTACAACATGTCTTTCCTTAGCCATCAGAAAAGAAAATAGAGACCCTTGTATCTTTACCTTATTATAAACTTTGGTCTCCACCAAATCTAAGTTAAATCCTTCTATGTTGACTCCATTTATGTTTTTAGGCACTTCCACCATTGCGTTTACAAACACTACTGTAGACCCAAGTTTCATTGCCGTAATAGAGCCAAGGTTCATCACTACCACCACATCCTGTCGTGTAGTCATGTATACCAATTCCTTGGTATATCTTTCATGACAAGATCTGGTTGTTGTATCCTGCAAGGCATTCTTTCCATCTCTATGAAATCATAAAACCATCTTGGTCAAAACTCTTAATTTTATGTATCTTGCAAGGCATGGGGTAAATGATTATTACATCATACTATTGAATCAATCCAACCATATTTAATCCTTAACCTCCCTCATTTAAAAAGGAGGAATTCTTATCCACCATTAATTTTTTATCAAGATCAATGGCTCACCATCATCATGAAATACTATAAATTCGGAGCTTCCGCTCTCATTTCTACAAGTCTAATTTTTATAATAGAATTCTATCAAAATTCCCAAGCAAGGTTTCAATTGATAATGAAGTACTATTCAAATAGACCTATAAAATTCAACGATATTCTTCATTCATCATCAAATCATCTAATTTTAAATGGGTCACATTTTTAGATTTCCTATGCATCTTGTACAAGCTTTTATATAACTACATCAGTGCACATCACTCATTTTGACAAGGAGTTTTCAAGAAAATGTATAAAAAATATGTTTACTTTATTATGTAGTTTCTTTCTTCTTCGTATTTTTTAATCTGAGGATGCACACTTAGGTTAGAGGTAATATTTTGAATTGATTTAATTTTGAACTAACCCAAAACTAACCTTTATAATCATGTGTTATAATTGCCAATATACTATCCTTCTCAATTACAATCACATCATCAATATATTAACCTTCCCAATTGGAACCATCAAATATGAAAAACAAAACAAACTCTTGCATAAACATTATAATACCAAGCAAAGTCCTTATTTAATATATGCAACTAAAAAATTCAATATAATTTAGCCAAAAAACAATGGTATTCAAGTTGAGAATAGAGTGCAAACTACCTCCATTTGACTTAAAATAAATTATGCTACAATACACTATAAATCCATATCACATATTTTTTGTTACTTGATAATATGATTACAAGTAATGTATATAATGGCACACAGAAACTATCATCCTCAAAATTAAAACTATATAATCTTAAATGATACATGACTATAGAACCCAAAACTTTTTAAACTCTAGAGATATACAATAAAATATATAACAAATATATAAATTATAATTAATAGTAGTATTTGAATGTATGAACTAAAATGTCAATGAAATATATTCATTTCTCCTATTAAAAATATAGAGGAAGAGAAGTAAGGCAACTAAATAGAAATAATTGTTTCAATTTGAATTGATCCAAGAAAATATAAAACTAATTGTAAAGAGTAATAAAGAGAAAAGAATAATTTGTATTTATTATTTTTCATATTCATATTGATTGTTTTGAAATTAAATTATTTCAAATAAACACGTTTACTTAAAAATAAAATTAAAAAAATTGATAAAATTAAATTAGTATGAATATTTATATTAATTATAGTTGTTGTGAGCGTCTATTCTAAAGGACTATTAATATCCACTTGATCTAACATCAGTTTTCAACCATATAGGTTGGGACGCCAAATAGTATGTTGTCTGCATTAGTCCTACCCATATTCCCCACAGCGAAGTTTCCCAAAATACGCCATCAAAAAAGCATGACTTCAAGAAGAAATGGTACACCAAAGACATAACAACAAAAAGGAAAAGAATGTGGGTGTATTAATTTAAAAAAATGTAAAAGCCAAAAATATTAAGATGAGAACGATGTTGGCCACACTCCCTTCACTTTCAAAACCTTGATTATTAAAACTTCCCTTCTTAAATTTTTTAGTTATTCCTTTCCTTTTAATACCATTATCAAATTTATTTGTTATATATCACACCTAAAATGGGTAGATTTGTTGAAGGTATAAGAGTCATTGGGAAAATAAAAATCTGGTTCTACAATTAGAATTAACATGGTAAAAGTGGTAACCAACATAGAACTGTTTGTGTACAGGTTATGGAATCATTCTTATGCCAGGAGTAACAATGTTGGTTCTAGGAGGGTAAGTGAGATTGTGTCTGTATTTTAACATTTTTTTTTTTGAGAAATTAATAATATTTGGTATCATGATATGGTTTTTTTTCAATTCACCTTCTCTATTATTATGAGAATATGTTGTATTATGAGGATATGTTGTATTTTTATTCACCTCCTCTACTATTATGGGGTCTTTTTTTTAAATGAAATAACAAATTAAAGTGTTGAATGTTCATTTTGGATTCTTAGTTAAAATTGTATTATTCCTCATCTCTTCTATTATTATAAGGATGTGTTTATTCAGGTGTTGAATTCTCATTTTGGATTCTTAGCTCAGGGTTTGTTGCTATTCACCTACTTTACTATTATGAAAACATGTTTTATGAATTTTCAGCTAAATCTGAAGTCATTAAAGTGTTGAGCGCTCAGCTCATTACGTTTGTAGAATGTACACAGATTTGCATTGTCTTATTCTTCTATTCTTAATTTTCATGAATTTATGAAAAAAGAAATTCAAAAAAGTATAGTGAGATTTTTTTAATTATCTAATCACAGTAGAAAATATATATGGGTTAAGAATTATTAATTCAAACTTCTGAAGCCTTTTTTCTTAGTGCTATTGACTTTGAAAATACAATTTATTAATTTATTATTTACGTTTTTTATAACAATGGGAGGTTAGGATTAAGAGAGTGTTCTATGAATGTGGCTTTTACTTTTGAGAGATAAATAAATGGAAGATTACAGATTTACAGGGGTGAGTGTTAATTCGACTTTAATCAGTAGTTTAAATAGATATAGATATAACTAAGATATTAGTGAATTAAAATTAATGTGATTGGTTTTATAATATAAAATTGATTTCTAATCTACAATCGGGAACTTGTTCAATTGGAGAGATGAGATGAATACATAATTTGATTTAGATTTGTTCATTAAATGGTATTGGTAAAAGCACAAGGGTATTTATTCACCATCATTTGAGAGAAATGAGTATATAGATATATTATTTTGGATTGAAAAGTATATTTTTATTATTAAAATTTAATATAATATATTGTTTGTCATCCAAAAAATAGAATTTTAATTTTATAAGTTCGAATATATTTCAAATATTTTGAATCAACCTAAGTTTTGATGAAAAGTTTAATCAAGTTATTAATTTTAAGGGATTTTATTAGTGTTCTTAAGATAGCCTTTGTGAATAACCACTATTGTATTAGTAATAATTGTGAGATAAGGGTGACTTATTAGAGCATTAAATGTTTCAAAGTTAGGCATTGAGAATCTTTAAGCAATGGATTGCATTCATTATTCTCCCCCATATTAGCAAATGTATATTGTGCTTGTATCCAAGTGAATCTCATTTATGTAAAATTACCAACTAAAAACTAATCCATTAGTGTAATTTTTTCATGTAACGTATATGTTAAAGTCAATAAGAGTAATATAATTATTTAATAATATTTAAAAGAGATTTTGATTTTGTTGACATACAAAGAAAGTAATCTCTATATCTTTGATAAAAATGTGTTTTGAATATAATGAATGCTATATTAGATGTACAAGTATGTAGGTTCTTCACAATTTAAATTTTAACTTACACCATTTTATTTTTTATAATTTATGTGTAATTCATTTTTATATCGAGACATATAAATTATATTAATTATTAGTTCATGTTCAAGGATATATACAATTTAATAACCTGCCAGAAATTTATATTCAATGATAACTCCATTCTCATCTACATCTCATAGTTGAAGTTATTATAAATTTATATATTATCGAATAACCATCCAATGATATTCAAAGATATTTAAGAACATTATAGTAGTAGTGTTTCAATTTCCTATATGTGGTAAAAAAATATGCCTAACTTTGATTAAGCATAGTAAACCATTAAAAACATAATAAAAAATTATTTTAATCAATTGCACAATCAAACAATAAGAGGATAGAGGGTTATAAGCTTTTTAGGTATTATCTTAAGGGATTTTGAGTCATTTATCAAATTTTTGTTTCAATCAAAACCTATACATGGATATTTTCTACCTATCCATGGATATTTTCTACTGTTCAAATGTAATGGCACCAAATTTTAATATGTGATTGGAACATGTGACCAAATTATATAAATAATATTGGTCCAACTATTAAGATCATATTGATAGTACTACTAAAATTTTACTATCCATACAAGAATTGAAATTGTGAAAAAAAAATTAAATTTGTATTGTCTAAATTTTCCCTTCAACCATACATGGGTGCTTTGAATCCTCTATGCTAAAATCAATAAATCTTATAATATAAAATTAATAAGAATGAGGATTTGAGAGTTTATGTAATAAGGTTAGTTGGAAGCTATCATTTTAGTTTGTTAAACGCCTCAAAGCATAAAAATTTTGAGAAACCAAAAATACACTACAAAAATATCTTCAACATATGTTCCAAGAGTAGTCTAAATAGAATGTTTAACAATACTTGATAAGTGCTCAATTATTTTTAATGATCAAATGAAACTAATTTCTTGTCTATTTATAGGTTATTTGAATTGAAATGTTAGAAATATTTACACACATGATTGACTTCCAAAAGATACAAATGGGAAAAGAAGAAAGTTTTGATAGGCCCATCCATTTTAATGGTAACAAAGGATAACATGTCAAGACCATACAAATAGTACTAATAGTTTTGATTAAAAATATATGTATGACCTAAAAAATAGGACATTAAAAGACTCAGGTTTGGTTAAGAGTAACATGTGATGCTCAAAATAGATTTAATGCTGAAAAATTATTTATAATGATTGAGTAATGCCAAATTTGGGTTAATAACATGAAATAACATATATAAAATAATATGAAAAAATAAAAGTTAAGGGACTATTTTTAAGTGTTTATGTTTTGATCCAACTCGAGGTGTGCACTTTCCTACAACACTGATGGATGTGACCATACACTTCAAATTAGAACACATAAAAAGTTTATAGATATTGTTGTGAATTTGAACATATAGAATACAAAGGTGGTTAGTGTTGAAACATACAAAATCATATTTACATATCATACATAAAAATGGGTGAGTAAGAAAAAGTAAGTTTAGCTCATATAATAAGATACATTATTTGTGCCTATTATGCAATGAAATATATGGGTTCTTTATCAATTATCAAAGGATAAATAAATATGGAGTGGAGTTTGAAATTTCTATATCATTAGATGATGGCCTATACATGTAAACATAAATATGAGCAACACATCGTGGAACATTGCAAATTAAAGTTGGAACTCTACAGTCATTAAGAGACATACCCTCAATCCCATATCATTATGATTAAATTGTGTATACTAAGATTAAAAAAACATCATAATAAAAAATAACAAATTTAAAATTAGATTTTACACTTTAAAAAATGAGAGGATTCCATATTGGATAATTTAATATATTTCCCCTGAAATCATATGTAACAAGATCACATATGCATCAACATTATGCATGTGTTTTTTAGCTTGAAAATATAATCTCCCAGCTAGAAATGTGGTTTTTCATCAAAATTCTCATTACCTCATTTTCCCTTAGTGAATTACGCAGACTGTTCCTTACATTTGAGAAATATCTATGGTAAATATTTAAACTTGATATCAAAGCTCGGTTGATTACGACATGTTCTAATGTTATTTATGCTGGCACACATAGCTTAAGATTTTATTCTCATTAAAAAATGCCTCTGGGCTATAAGCTTTGATTGACAGATGGAAATGAATAAAAAATACAACAAAGGCTTGTGAATAAATACACTCTTAACTACCTCCCCTTTAAAAAATGCTTATGTAATGATGGAAAGAACAGAGTAATTTGTGTTTTTAACTCTTTACATTCATATTGTTTATTTTGATCATTCGTTGATTTTCGTAAATTTTAATTATTATGGGTACTTGAATTAATTAGAGTTGTCACGACCTCTTCTTAAATGCTATTAACCTCCAACCAAAAAAAATTATAAGATGTGTGATTTCTCTTTTAAATTGTAAGCCTTATTTTAACATTTTATTAAAGACTAATTCCTTTAATGAATAACAAATAAATTTCTGTTTTCATTTTTATTTTTTAATGTTAATTTCTAAGTTGTACTTATAAAACACATTAAAATCTTTTGGAAGGATTAGAAAGAGTTCAATTTTAATCATAATCATGAGGTTGCCAAATTTCTGATTTACTTTGTCAATCAATTTGATCTTAGAAACATTTCCCATATAAATTATTTTTCACTTTTACAAATAGATTCCTCAAACCATTGAAGGAAATTAATTTTAGAAAATTATTATTAGGAATCATATCACTTCTTAAATTCCTTATGGAAGAGTGGTCTAAAAAGGATTGGGGTTTCATACATTTCTTATTATTTTTATGACTATCAAAATTACAAGTTTGTGTTTATCTAAAAGCATCTAGAAAGCATGGAAAAAAATAAAACCTTAGTTAGTTTGGAAAGGGGATAAATTTAAAAGTATGTTATCTATTAATACTCACTCCTTTTAGTGATCTCTAGTTATCACCCATAATGAAAGTCCTATACCATAAATTCACAGGGTTAAGGCTCTCATATTATTTTTTAATTGCATTGACATTATGACCACCATTTTTATAAGAGGGATAAGTATTCATCTACTTAACAATGCTTTCAAAATCAATTATGGTCTCAAAAATCAATACTTTTAGTCTATTTTTAAGATTTAAATGGTTTTACCTAAATATTATTTGCATAAAAATTGGACCAAAATATTTTGATAATGGTAAAAATATTTAAATTTAAATTTCTTTATTCCTTGATTTAGTACAAACCCTTAATTTCTTATCATTGGATTATTATGAGTGGTTCCCTTTGGTAAATCCTTAAAAGACTTTGGAAACTTGTCAATTTGTCTTCTTTTTAGAATAAAATATTCAATACCATTTGATTTATGATGGTTGAACCCAGAGAGGCTCATTTTAGATGGTGCATTTTATATCAAGGTATTATTATAACTAATTCATCTTTACATATAGAGATTCCTAATCTCATATGCCATGCCTTGTGTGGATGGAGTTTATCAAATATATTTTCTAGTTTTATGTGAGGGTTAAATAGGGAAGGATGTGGATTCATTAATTTTTTCATCCTTTTAATATATAATCTTTCTCATGGTGTAATGTCTTCCTTGGGGATTATAATTTTATTCTATCAAAATTCAAGAAAAAGGTTTCTGTTTTCAACATTTAAACACTCTTTTAAATTTAAAAAATAGATATTATTATGTGTTTAATAAAAAAATATTTAAAAAATAAATCTATTATTAATATAATATATAATATATGCAATGTCATCCTGCAAATTCAAGTTTAAAAGAATAAAAATGACATATAAGTGAAGCTCCTTTAAACCCTCATTATTAATTAAAGCAATTCCCTATGCACTATTAGTAGATCCTAAAAAAAATCTATAGGGATATACCAAGGGTGGAGAGAATGAGGTACAAGATGATACAAATAATGTAACCACTTTTTATTTTCCATGTCTCCTCCTTGACATAGGGTCTCACCTTTTGTTTGTCATGGAGCCTGGTCATCACCCCAAGATGTTTATGGGGCATATGGATTTGGTCCTATAGCTTGAAATGGTTAAGGTAGAATACCTTGACTTGCATTTCTTAAATCACCCCATCATGCAAGATAGAGGAATACAAAAATATACTTTATATTATTATGAAGTTTGTTAAACTCGATTTGAATTTTGATGTAAATTTTTATTGAAATGTGAACCTCTTTTTTAATCCCACTTATAATTATTTTTTATCTAAAAAAATATTTTGCATGTTTTTAATAAAAATTAGGACACCGTTAAGTGCACATTTTTAGAGTAAATATTGAATTCATGTGAATGATTGGATGTATTATATAGTTTATGAAATCTAAGTTAGCATTGATGAAGTGGTGTTGAGTAGACTTATTTACAACCAATTATTAAAAATGATAAAATTTGGAGTATTGGTCATAATTTCAAGTTAAAGGTTATATATACATCCACCCATTCCATGATAAAAAGTTGTAAGAAATAGTTATACTTCAATTGAAAATATTAAAACAAGTACACACTTATTTAAATGTGTCAAAAATAAAATAAAATTGCGAGATGGACTTATAGGATAGGGTTTAATCCCATACAACTTACATAAGTTAATTTTGATGGTCTTAAGAATGCATTAATATTTTTTAACTTGTAATATCTAGTGAAAAAAAAAATTACGGTCGTATGGAATGAAACATGAATTTTGGGTGGGTTGCAAAAAATTATTAAAGATTATAATGATTACAAAAATATATAATTACTCTTCGATGTCTCCTTTAAAAATGACTATTCAAATTTTTTAAGGTAAATATTGAATTGATAGTTGTCATAATTGTTTTACTCTATAGTTAATACCAACCATCAAATTTAACCCCTAGATGGAAGGACTAATTAAACAAAGTATTCTTGGAAAACATGTATTTCTTGTATAAAATAAAAGAGAATATTTTTCATTATTTATGACACATATTATGCTATGTTTATTTAAAGTTGGAAAATATTTATTTCCCACCATATAAAATTATTTCATATAATTTGGATTAAGGTAATCCCACCTTTGACTAGTGTAGAACCCATCTTGATCATAATGGAAAGCCTAGGTTTCCCTTCAAATGAGATAAAAAGGCCAAAAAAATAGCCTACCAAAAAACTAGGGCACAACATACCTGACCCAAAGTGGACCTACCAATCATGAGATCAGAGAGAAAGCAAAAAAAATTAGAAAAAGTTAATACATCGACAGGGTAAAAGAGAAAATCCAAACTAGGAGAGATAAAGGAGGAACACCAAAGGCACTAGTACAGGCTCTTCCCCACCTTCCCCATGGTCTTAGAATTAGGCCCATATTTTTCCCTAGGTTTAAGACCTAGGGATTTTTATGGGGAAGGAGTATAGTTGGGGATTTTCAGAGGAGAATCAACTACTCTAGAACATTTCCTTGAAGAACCTAGAACCTTAATATCATTTGGATCTTTTGTTTGTTTACTTTGGGGGGTGATAGGATTAAATATCAGACCCTCCTTTGCCACATATCTAGATTTAGGAAAGAGGCAACCTCAAAATTCCTTAACTTCACTTCGCATTACCCTCAATTCTAAGGCATTAATATTAAGACCCAATTCAAGAGAGTGAAGTATTTCTCTAGGTGAATGAGTCATAACTCAAGCGGTAATTTCCTATTTAGGATCATCTAAGGTGTCTAGAGTTGGGCCTAAGAGTTTTGTTGCAGGTTCGTTTGGTGCTTGGGTTCCATTTTTTACCTCATTTGATCCCTCTAATGCCTCAATTTCCATAATTAGTTTTTTCCTCAACCTATCAGCTTTGGCCTCACCCTTAGCTCATTTCTTACCCTATTTTAAAACTAAGATGGAGCCTAGGGTTGGTAACATTACCTTTCTTTTCATTGGAATGGAATTTTTGAATAGTAGGAGAATAAGGGATTAGTGTGCAATAAATACCTGTTATTACCCTAGAAGTCTATAATCGATTCCTTAAGGGAATGTAATAGAAATAAGGGAAGGCTGGTTTTGTAAGCATCCTTGAAATGATTAAAGTGCATGAAATGATGCAACCTAACCAAGCTAAATTTAGAATCCAAAGTGAGATACAACATTACCTATTTGCAGACTTTAGGCCAGGCTTCTAGAAGATAAACATGCCTAAATCTCTTGGTGATCTTTTCATCCATTTTGTGGGAGTTGAAAAATTTAGTGACCCATTCATATTTCGTGATTTTTTCTTTATAATAATTTAGGTCATGGACAACTATCCCTATATATTGAGTGATAGACTCCTAGGAAACTTCCAATCTCATATTTATTATAAAAAATAGTCTATCCTTCCATTATGCAATGAACTCTTTCGATAATATTGGATCATTCACTTTTATCTTTAACATGAATTGGGTCAAACCACAACTCTTAATAATTCCACATACCAAAGGATTATTTTTCATGATCTTAGAATAAGACTTGGGTTTAGTCTACCCAAGACTTGAATTGCTTTTATCTCCCTCATGAGAGTCATGTTTGGTACCCTAATATTATTCTAGAGAAGACAAGCAACCATAGATAATAAAGGCAAAACATAATGTAGCACACATAGAGAAAAGGGAGATGTGGTGAAAAGGAAATTTGTGAGCAACACTTAAAATGAAATGAGAAAGGCAGAAAATGCACAATAATGAAAATAAACATTAATTGGACATAAATTAGGGAAATATCCCTAGAGATTGAGGTAATGATGAAAGGGAAAGGTAAATCCAGTTGAGGGAAGGGATACCATGTCATTATAGGACACATGATGATAATATGGTAGTGGAATTACCACAAGGGAAAGAGATAAAAGCAATCAAAGGAAAATCTATAAAAATAACTGATAAAATATAGTCTACCAAAAGTGGATACTTGTCATACAATGAGCTAAAATAAAAAATAATAAAAAATCACCATAAAAATTATCAAAATAACTAGCCTACTATCATAAAATTCAAACACATAAAAGAACTGATGAAAGGATGAAGAAGGCAAATCTAATATAAAAAATGAGGAAAAAACAACACACCAAAATAAAATAAAATGTACAATGGTTACAAAAGAGGAGATCCTCCCAAACTTCACACAAGGACAACCCACTAGTGCCCAAATTCCCAACTAGATCAGGACCCAAGATAGAGCTTGTATGATCATAAAGAGAAAGAAAATATTGGGGCCCGTTAGGAAATATGTGATTTACTCTCCATAAGGGTACTTTGAGTACCCTTCATGATTTCCTCTTCCATCTCTTGTGCCCACTTGATGCAAGTAGGCATCCTCCCTCTTTACTTATTTTTATTAACATAATCAACTTTGTCCTTGCCCTTAAATAGCTTCATGTGCTAGAACTAGGATTTTGATGTTGGTAAATTTTTCTAATCCTCCTTTTATTGTTGAGCCTATTTAAAAGACTTAGGAGGAGGAGAGTGGGGGGAGGGTCCTTTCAATGAGCTAAATTATCATCTAAGAGAGCCTTAAGTGCATAAACATATTGTCATCTTCCTAAACCAATTATTTAGGACTTGACTTATCCCTTCTATTAGATTGGGATAGGGCATCTCCAGTTGTAACTCAGGGAGGATCAACTACTGACATGGCCTATTTTAATGAAACTAATGGTTCAGGATTTACTAGACCCTCATGAAATTTTTAATCCTCTAGGTGATTGAAAGGAATAAATGGCCTTGGCCCTCGAATAGCAAGTTCATTCAAAATCCCCAAAATGACCTTTGACTCCAACTGAGGTTGCTGGACTTTACCCTCAAGCTGTTGAGTCAAGTCTAATTCTAGGGAGGAAAAGTTGGGATGTATTTGAGCGTACTCCTCGGACTGGGGTATCATTTTAGGTTCTATAGAAGATACATCCATGCTAGTCTCCTTGCCCCCATTTATAGATAACTCCCCATTACTAGGATTATTGTATTCCATTTAAACAAGTAAATATTTTTATTATTACAATTAAATAGCTTAAACATTAAAAAATATAAGATAACATTGAACTCTTTTTATTGCCAATAACTCCTTGAATCTAAATTATAGGGAGAACTAGTATCTAATGTATAAGCACTGTCAATATATTATCTCTTCTAGTTACAATCACACCATTCATAAATTGACCTTCCAACCTGAAACCATCAAATGATAAAAATACAAAAAACCCTTGCATTAAAATTATAATACCATGTAAATTTATGCATCTAACATAACACAATAAGAAAATCCAGTACCAAATTAATCAAACAAAATGACAATATTTTAGTTGAGACTAAAGTGAAATGACCTCCATTCAACTTAGCATTGATTATGTTACAATGTGTTGTAAATGCATATCCAATGTTATAGTGTATTTGATAATATGACTAATTTACAAAATGAACATAAAAATTATTATCCTCAAAATTATAACTATGCAATCTTAAATGATATATGAGTATAGGACCCAAAGGTATTTCACCTCTAAAGGTATACAACAAATTATTTAAAAAAAATATGTTAATTAAATACATATGTTCTCATAAGATGGAAAAGAAAATCCATTTGAATTAACTCCAAAGAACATTTTAAAAATATGAGAAATGATGGAAGGAAGAGAGTAATTTGTATTTATAAATTTTCACATTATATCGATTGTTTTGAAATTAATTTTTTTAATAACTATATTGATAAAAAGTCTAATTAATTTTGTTAAAATTATATTAATATAAATATTATATTATTTATAATTATCATTAGGACATATTCTTTAAAAAAAATCTCCGACCAATAAATATCTAAGGTAGTGTGTTTTTTTTTTCTTGTGAATAAAAATAAATTCAATCGTCGTCGTCGTCATCATCATCATCATCATCACAATTATAAAATATATTTGAAACCCTTCGATTGACTCCAAAGAGTTAAATTTTGATCATACTCGTTATCTCACTAAATTGATATTTACTTTTGTCAACCATATAGGTTGTGTTACAACTAACCTAATATCAGCGATAACTAGAACATAACCTAGGTAAATCCCATTTCCTTACAATTATTAGTAACTCTAAAACTTAATCTAATGGTATAAGTTTGTCACTAAGTGTATATGTTAATATCACTAAATATAATATGATTATTTAATAACAAATGAAATAAATGTTAATTTTGTTGAGATATAAAGAAAGGAATCTCTATATCACCTTTGGTAAAATGTTGTTTAAATATAATAAAAAATCGATTAAGTGAACACGCATATAAAATCTTCACAGTCTAATAATCCAACAATTCTATTTATTCCAATTTATGAACAACTCACTCTATTAAGGAAAATAAATTATATTCTAAAGTAAAATTAGTAATTCATAGATGTATAAAATTTAATAACCTACCATTAATTTATATCCAATGATAATTGTATTCTCATCTAAATTTAAAACCAAAGTTATTTAAATTTTCATATTATCGAATAACCATCCCACGATCCTCAAATATATATAAGAGCAATATGAAAGTAGAGTTTAATCAATTTCACAATCGAACATGTAAGAGAATATAGGGCCCTTATATTTTTTTTAGTATTTTTACAAGGTATTTTGAGTCATTTATCAACATTTTGTTGCAATCAATGTATCTATGCACATTTTCTACTTCTAAGACATGTTAATTCTAAATTAAGTTATGTGATTGTCACATATACAAAAATTATATCTAGACTAACAAGTCCAACTATTAATATCATATTGACAGTAATAGTAAAATTTTACGATCTTAACAAGATTTGAAATTGTGAAATAAGTTTTAAAAAAATATGTTGTTTAAAATTTGTCTTCCATTTCATATTTATGTTTTAAATTTTTTATTCAAAAATCAATATGAATAAGATGGGGATTTGAGAGTTTATAGAATAAAGTTATTTGGCAACTACCCCATTCAAGTACATAGAAAAAAAAGAGAAACCAAAATTGTAATACAAAAATATTTTCAATATATACTGTAAGAGTATTTTAAATAGAATGTTTGACAGTAATTGATAAGTGTTTGATTGTATCTGATGATAAATAAAAACTAGTCTTGTCTATTTATAGGTGATTTTAATTTAGATGTTAGAAATATTTCCCTGCATGATTAACTTTTAGAGGCTACAAACCCAAAATGAAGAAAGGTTTGGATGGTCCCATCCATTTTTATTGGTAATAAAAGATAACGTGCTAAGACTATGTAGACAGCCCTAATAGTTGTGATTAGGACTATATGTACAATCTTAGAAATAGGACATTGAAAGTCTTGGGACCGGTTAAGAGTAGCATGGTGATGCCCAAAATGAGTTTTAGGTTGTGAAATTATTTGTAACAATTGAGTAATGTTAAAATTGAATGATTAATATGAAATAACATATAAAACATAACATAAAAATAAATGTTAAAGAACTATTTTTAATTGTCTACATTTTGATCCAACATGAGGCTTGCACTTTGGCATAACAAAAAAATTGTGTGAGCACAGTTCAAATTACAACACATAATAATTATTTAAATTATTGTTATGAATCTAAGAATCTAAAATGCTGAGATGTTCAGTGTTAAAACTTGCAAAATCACACTTACATCTCATGTACAAAAATAGGTGAGCGAGAAAAAATATATTTAGCTCATAAAACAAGATACATTAATGGTCCCTAGTGTGCAACGGAAGTCCTTGGGTACTTTATCAATTATTAAAGGAGAAATAAATATGGAATGGAGCTTGAAATTTTTATGTTATTATGAATTGAAGTTGAAACAATATGATCATTAGGAGACATGCCATCAATCCCATAAGCTGTGCATAGTAAAAAAATATATATATCATAGGAAAAAAGTGTAAACATCTAAGCTTGAAAATCCAATCTGCTAGCTAGAAATGTGGATTTTCACCATTCTTAGCACATTACCCACATCATTCCTTAAGTTGAGAAAGACCAATTACTGAGCCTTAAACTTAAGATCAATGCTAGGTTAAATGCTACGTGGCTAGCACTCATAGCTGAAGATTTTATTCACATTAAAAATCACCTCGGACTATGAGTTATGCTTGACTCATGGAAATGAATAACCAATGACCTATGCTTCTACCGAATGAATAGATAAATCAAAATCCAATAAAAGGCTTGCTTGCACTTTTCAGCCTAGACTGTCCTGGAATCAACTATCTTCTGCACTATAGAGAAATGCTCCAGCCTATAAATAAATGTAACTACTTCCCCTTAAAATTTATCTAGTTTCGTTTACGTTTGTTCTTAAATGTTGAAGATGGGATTTTAATCCCACAAGCTAATTTTACACCTTTATAGCTTTATCCATTAAACCTGCAACTCGTCGTAAGGTTGCAAACTCCACCAAAACTCTTGTAAGCTTGAAAATAAGTAGAAAAAAAATTTAAACGTGGCTCCAAAGTTGGAATGTAACTTCGACCTATTTTTGCTTTATGCAAAATTGATCATACAATTAGGATGGTCTTATGTCAAACACCCTAGCTAAAATAAAATGTGAGCTCCTACTTATAAGAGAAAGGTAAGTGGTAGAATAACTCCTCTTGTCAAAATGGGTAAAGGCCACTACTTTAGCTGATCTATTTTTCTTCCCTCCAATAGGATACCTACTAGATGCTTGACCATCCTCCTCCTTATCTTTCCTCACCCTAGTGCCCACTACTTGCGAATATGGTGACCAATTTTTCATAATTTATTTCTCTCTGTTTCTACTTTATTTTGTGGGATTTGACCATCCTTGGGCCGTCTTCCTCGACCAAAACCCATATTAATTTTTATTGTTTCCTGTTTGTTGTGTTTATAGACCTGTAAACCAACTAACCTCTCCTAAACGTAACTCCTCCTCTGTCATTCTAGTTGCCACCACCTCACCACCTCCTTTATGCTATGAGCGTCAAGCTAATTACCCATTCCTCTCATGGCCACCTCTAATTTTTCTTCCATTTATTCATCCTTTTTCTTGGTTCTTATTGAAACTTATAGCTTCATTGTACTTTCATTAGTTATGAGTGCTTTAAAAGTCTCTTACAACTCCTTTTCAACCCCTTTATGCTTTATGAGCTCAAGTAGCTCATCTCTAACAACTTTGAAGGCTTCCTCGAGTGCCTTCTTCTTTGTTACACCCTCACATAGTCTAACACAAGATAAAATAAAAATAAAGATATGGGAATTAAGAATTATCATGGATGCCTTTCCTCTCTTTGCATCATGCCATGTAGGCATGCTCTGCAATTCTCCTTTTTCAGCTTGTCTTATTTGCATTGCATGTTGCCTTGTAATGGACTATTATGGATCCATTTTCTTCTTCATCCACCTCTACTGCCATATCATCTTATTGCCAATCTCCCACTAGTACAAATTTAATTTTTGGCATGTTTTCATTAGCATGCCATTCTCGCTCATTCTCTCCAATATAATCCTTTTTTATGAGGATTTCTTCTTCCTCTCCATTTCTTTCTTTATTTTATTCAACATTTGGCTCCGCATAGCCACCTTCATGCTTTATCCTACCTATCAAGGTAGTATTCTCATTTATCTTCCTTGCTTGCCACATGTGCACAAACAAAAATAAAGTTATGGGAGTTAAGAGTTCCCATAGGCATATTCAACCATATTGCCTCATATACATTCTCCTCTCCTTCTTCACATACTTCAGCTGATATTGAAATCACCTGCTCCATTTTATTATATTCTTTTTTTTTCTTTTCTTTATTTAATTTCCCCTCCTTAATATTTGGCCGACTGCTAATCTTTTTCTTTATTTACTTTGATATAAAATGAATGCCATATTCAAATGGATTGAAACTCAATTTCTCCTCTCTTTTCATCCTCCACTTTACATATATTATCTGATATAAAAATCCGTTGATTCATCTTTTTGTCATTAAAATTATTCATGTGAAAAACTTTACATTTCTTGCTTTAATTTTCTCTGCATCTCTATGTTTTCTAAAAGGTATATTACAATTATATTGTTGTCACCATATCCTTTAGCTTCAACCTCATTTACGAGGATGTCTTATTCTCAATTCTTATGTATTAAATATTCTCAAAATACATCTTTAATAACTTCCTCCTATTTTTCAAATGTGTGAACCTTGTAGACCACGATTTCTACTTATGTGGTTACTTCTTCTCCTCTCATTCTTACTACCTCTTCTATTCACCTTGTGCACTTACTTGCACCTCTCCTCCAATCACCTCCATGGATTCTATAAATCAAGTTTCCTTCTTTCTTCTAATCTTATGTGGGTGGTTGTCACATTTTCAACTCTTTGTGCAACCTCCAACAAATTATTAAAACCTTGTTCCTTTTCTAGGCTACCCTTTACTGGTCTTTGTTTTAGATGCTTCACTTCAACTTTCTCTTCTTATTATTACTCAAGGGGTGTTTTGATTTATTTCTCTTCGGTGTCTACAAAATCTTGCACTTGCCCTAAAATTTCCTTAAAGCATTCAAACTTAGTCATGGGCTTAAAAGATACACCCATCTTCCTTATGGTTTCCTTAATCTCCACTCTCCTCTACATCTTATTCAATGCCTTATTTAGTTCTTCTAGGTGAACTAATTATTACTCAATACATTATTATTTAGTTGTTAAGGCTTTCTCAAAACATTTGTCACTTATTCTACTTCTTTAATTCTCTCTTAACATTTGCATTTCTTATAGATTCACAAACTATTTTACTCTCACCTCAATATTCGTCTCTTCTAAATTCACAAGCTATTTTATTCTCACCTCAATATTCTCCACTATCAACTGATACAATATTATTTAATAAATAAGCATTTAGGTTCACAAGAAATTTTGTCTCAATAAAAGCATTTATAATAATAAAATTTAGTTTACGAAACATTTTTGATTTTTGCATGACCCTTATGATTTTTTTGATATATATATATATATATATATATATATATATATATATATATATATATATATATATATATATCTTAGGCTTGTGTGTGCTCGCACTTATTAAACATTTCATTCTATATGCATAGAATCCATATACATTTTTTTTCCTAAGATTATAAGTTCTAAGGAATATGTGCACCAACTATTTTGTTCCATTTTTTGACCAAATTTTGGATATGTATGTTTATATTGCCCTACTATCTGGAGACTCTTTTGTGCGATAAATCAATAACTAATCTCACATCACAAGGGGAAATATAGTCATTTTGAGAATTGACTCATCCATTGAATGACACGTCCACGTAATCCGAGTTAGGTTCTAATGCCACATATTAATACAAAATAAAGAATAATGGCTCTAACAACCTATAGTGGGTAACCAAATGGAAGAATAAAGAGACACCAAAGAAGATGAGTTACTTGATAGATGGAAGGGAATCATTTTAACTTCCATAATATATTATTCTTTATATGCATATATAAGGTATAAGCATTATTTTAAAAGAGATTGGTTGTTAGAGCATGAAGGCTAAAGGTTGGCAATAAGTGGACTCTTGTTAACATTTTGGGAAAAAATATAATTAGTGTGAGTCGTTTGGTAGGGTCAGTTGGTTGGCTTGAGAAAATATAGAAGAAATATGTAAAGACTACAAGTTATCAAAATGAGTAAAGGCATATATCAAAATCGGAGATAATCAATTTTGGTTAAAGTTGAGATTTATGGCAAGTCATAACTCTAAGTAGTGGGAAAGGGTGTAATACATCTTTTATGAGATTGTTGTAATAATGCAAGTAATTGTAAGTCTATAATCAGACTGATATTGTGTAGAATGTGTAAGCTATAATATTTCATTCTGAATTCAATAAAGATCATATTTTGGTGCATTATATTCTATGCACAAACATTGAGTTAATTTATTGTTGGGCACTGAAGCATAGGCTACATTTTATAAGGTCATTGTTTATTGGATCCCCCAACTATGTCTATATCAATTGGTATTAGAGCAAGATTATTTCTTTCAAAGTGAGTGCATCAAACTCTTGTGAGTCATTTTTTATGTTGTATCTAACGAAATAAAGTGTATGTTCCCTATTTATAAATGTGGGTAGTGTTAATAAGCTATTGTGTTTGACTGGTTTCCCCTACATAATAGTCAAAACATGAGAAATCTACTAAGGCTGGGATTGTTCTTAGTAAAGAACTTCCAAATCCATTTTGTTCTATTTCCTGAACAAGTGCTAATTTACCTAGACGTAGTACATAAATAGAATTTAAAACGGGAAAATAGGGAGAAAAATAAATAAAATATAAAATGGAGATACACCAAAGTGTAAATGGTATGGTTTCCTATCTATATAAACACATATTTATCAATATGCAAGAAGTGAAATGAACATAGCTTAAGAGAATCAATGCAAAGGGCAAGATGCATCACAGAAGTTACAACAACAAGATAAAATCCAAGGGGACCAAAAAAAAAGTCCCAATATATATTACTTCTTGTAATATCGAACACAGAACGCAAACCAGATAATACTGTGGTTGTTAGTAATAATGTCGCAGCTTTCGATACAATATCACGGTTATGCAGCTACAATTTCACAGATGTTTGAGTAAATACAAAAAAATATGGAGAACATTCTATCAGAAGGTTTCAGACTCAGTTCTTTTTTATGTTTATAATTATCTTGACAAACCGATAAATAGATTAGTGAGGATAACAACACAAGAGACACATAATTCTTAGTCTAAACAGTGAACATACAAAATAAAAAGTAGGATGAATACACACATATAATAGGAAGGACCAACTAAAGCCATTATTTCTCAAAAAAGCAAATAATAGATCAAAAATTTTGACAACGGTTTAGAAAATGTTAGTAGAACAATGTCGTGTTTCATCAGTGTGATATCATGGCTGTCATCTACAATTTTGCGGCTATACAACCACGATTTCATTCCAGCCAAAAAACTCAAAAAGAGGCAATGCCATATTTAGGACAAACCAATGTTGTGTAGACAGGACAATGTCGCTGTTCTGCAACTGAGTTTTACCCTGTGCAAAAATAACTCACAAACAAAAACAAAGTCAGGATTGTATACCTGATATCACAAAAGTGGAAAAAAATAGTGAGGCAGCCTATAAAAATTAATGATAATGTCATAATAATCAGTCACGAAGTCATGTTTATAGAGGGCAAAGTTGTGTTTTCAGCCAAGAAGTGGAAATAATTATATTTCTGAGATTTTGGCCTCAAATTTATCTTTCACTCAGTATTGCAAGCTTCATAGCAACTCGAGAATAACAAATTAAAGGAGGGATTCCATGGTGGTTTCTGTTATGTATTATGATAAATTTAGATATGGATATTTAAATGCAATAATTACTTCAAATCAATTCAAACTCACGCTGAAACTTAAGATTTGTAAATGTACGGAAATTTAATATAAATAACAATATGAATAAGTCAATTATACTTTCATTACAACAATGCAAATAAGTCAGTTATGCCTTCATTATGCATCTAATTTACCTCCAAATGCAAATGATGTGCCCCGAGATGACAAATTTGATAAGTTGAAGGCTTGATGAGAATGTTGGGTTTATTAGACTTAGGAATTTTAAAAACATATTAGCTATGGAAGATGATAATGGATGCTTGAAGACAATGGATAATTTGATAGCATGGATTTATCATTCAAGTTCATGATGATCTTATGCACGTGATTTACATGCTTAAATAGAGGGTGATGAACAAAAATGGGGGGCAAGATTTGAATCTTGTGGGTGGCAAGACCAATGCTAGAGGACTTTTCTAGGAAATAAAGAATCCTAGAAAATTCTAGAGAGAAATTAGTGATAATCTTTAAGTGATTATGAATCTCTAGAGTTTATTAGGGGTGTTTAATAAAGATTAGAATGTGGTTAGTGCAATGGAGGTAGGTGAGATTTAGGAATTTAAAAAACTCTTAAAAATATTTGTGCCTTAGGTGGATTAGAGATTGGTGTATATCATTAGGATTAATAAATGAGGTGAGTTGGTGGGTTATAATCATGATTTGTATGAAATTTTAGTTGGGATAGTTGAGAGTAGTTGAAAGGTAAAATTAAAATCAAAAAATAATATATAAATGGTATTTAGTGATAATATGATGAATTAAAAAAAAATTGATGTGGGATGAAAGGAAATGCTAATAGGTGATATGAGTAATGTGGGAAATGTTAGACAAGTGATGAGGAGGGGTTATAAATAAAACACTAGGATGAATTATGAATTAATACATAATTAATAAATAAAATTAGTAGTGATGGAGGAATGAGCTAATTTAGATGCATACATATTTAAAATAATATGAAATAAATGTTAAGGGACTATTTTTAAGTGTCTACTTTGTGACCCAATTTCAGGGGTGCACATCCACACAAAGTTGATGGCATGAGAACACATAAAAAGGGATACAGATATTTTGTGAATCTAATCATTTATAATGCTGAGATTTGAGTCTTGAGACTTGAAAAATCACTCTTACAACTCATGTAAAAAAATGGGTGAGTAGGAAAAATTAAATTTAGCTCAAAAAATAAGATACCTCATTTGTCCTTGTATGCAACAAAATTACAATTATTGATGGAGAAATAAATATGGAGTGGATTTTTAAACTAGTGTGTCTTTAGATAATGGGTCTTTATATCCAAAAATGGATTTGAGTGATGTGTTAATGATCATTGTGAACTGAAATTAGGGCTATGTAGTCATTAGGAAACATGTCCTGAATACCATATCATTATGAATATATTTTACATACCATAGTTTCCATACTCGGTGAGCATGTGCGTACTCTTCTACTTTTTTCCCTATGAGATTTTTCCACTTATATTCATAAGCTTAGGGAAGGTGATTTTAGAGGAAAAAAATAATCAATACTCACTGCGAGTACTAATCACAAACTTGCCATGTAGTGAAAAAATCAATAAATGTAGAGAATATGTGGAAAAAACTTGTAAAAAATAAGGAATAACATATTTTCATCCCTTTTAATCACACACTCCCCCACACTCTCATTAGACATCATTTGAGGTGATAATATATCTATAAAATAAACATTTAAGTATAAGTTTATTATACTTTATGTTTACACACACACACACACACACACACATCTACTTTCAAGATGTTCGAGAGTGTTTTCTGACCTGTAGGAGCTATAATGCAAATTGCATGTTTTGGAGGATCCTATCATATTTCAGACATAGTTAGATTTTAGGGTTCTAAGATTTCACACATAGCCATATTTCAAGATTTTAGGGAGACATCATAGAATGTATGAACATTACATACAAGGATGTAGGTATGATATAATAGTATGATAACATCTCTTGCAAAGTGTCATGAGCCATTCCCACCCCATTCTTGGTGCACCCTTTAAGGAATAAACTTAGGGAGACTTGATGTGCTAGTGAGCCACTTCAAGAGAGAGTGTTAATAAATGATAAATGTACAAAATACTAGTGTATACATATACACCATATGAAGATTGATTTAACCTTTTAGGGTTTTACACAAGTAATTCCTATATTTAATTAATGGGCTAAGATGTCTAAATCAATTAAATGAATTGTAATAATTAAGAACTAATTTGTTATGACCTTTAACTTCTTTTGACCTTTTAAAAATAGTAATAAATAGGCTTGAATATAAACTTATCTAAAAATTGATTGTCGTGGATGATCTAGGTTCTGAAATTTGAGATTTAGATAATTCTGAGTGTCACCAATGGGATTTTGGTGTTTGTCTACTCACTGGATAGTAGTAGCCAATATGGAGAGTAACACCATATGTGTGTAGTGTCATCAATATGGTGCTAATGCCCCTTTTATGGGGTTGTTCCCATATTCCAAGAGTACTTGTGCCTATGTTTGTATGTTTTGTTCCTACATGATCAAAACCTATAGCTTTGTATCGTAACTGAAAAACTTGAATTGATGTACAAACCCTGATCTCCTTATAAATATGGAAAAAACAATAATTTTATATGTTAGTAAGATGGACTAGACATCCTCAACACCCTACTGTGTAGAGAGATGCCTACATACTAATACTTCAAGGAAGGATCAAGTCTGATTTAGTTCTCCAACCTAGTGCTTCATGTGTGTGCAAGTCAATGCTAGAAAGAGAGTGGCTTTAGATGCTTTAAATTTTCTTGAGATTTGAAATGCTCGAAAACTATACTTAGGGATGTTGTACATGGTAGTATGCTGAAAATAGGGTAGAATAAGGATCAAATACCTTAATTTTGCACAACTTTATCTTTTATTTGAATAGTTTTGTATTTATTTTCCATATATTCATTAGAGGTGGATTAGACTTGTATATATATGGTTCTACTAGTTTTATAGATAAGAAAATGAGCTTAGGCCAACCTTAGGATGGGTACACATTTGAAAAAGTATATGTTAAGAAGAGTTAGGGCTAAGGAAAGTAGTGCCCTGATGGAGACACTAGCACCATGTGGCTATAGTGTCTCAAATATGGTGCTAATGTCTATTTTCTAGAATTCTATGAAAGTTGGATTGGATTCAAAGGTGATCGGTCAGGGATTATGTCTTGATTGGCTCTAAGTGAGCAAGGTTTGCTAAATGGCTATAAATGTAAGTATAAGTCTCTATAATAGGTCTATCGCAAGCCTAGGGATGGGATGACTCAAGAGACACTCTACCACTTTTAGGTGATTACATTTGTCCCCAATTTATTCTAGTAATGTAGCAAAGTGAAATGATTAGTATAAATGAAAAAAAAGCATAATTGGGCTTACCTTGGAAGTGAAACCCTTATAAATGAGTTTGAATATGTGAATTTAGATATGTGTATGTGAAACATGATCCAAAGCAATGTCCTACAATGAAACATGAAAAAAATAGTCTTTACTAAAGAGATACTTAAAAGCAAAATACTATGCTGAAATGAAATAACTGAGTATAGAGAGAGTAAAGGAATGAATAAGCCTCATTGGATAAATGAACCAATGCATGAACCTAGTGACAACTTATGTGTGTGAAAATGCATAGTGATCATATCATTGATTAACTTTGGATTGAGCTGATAGCTTGCTCAATCCTCATGTGGGTGGCTCAATAACTCAATCCAATTTTGACTCCACCATTACCTACCCCTACTTGGTGGATTTTGATCTCTATGAATAACTTGGATAAGATTGTATGTGTGTTAAACCCTCTCATATATGTGGATCAATAACTCAAGTAGGACATGACTCCATCATTTCTACCTATGTGAAGTCTATGCATCTATAACTATATTGCACAAAGTGTTGAAAGTATCTAACTATATATTTGACTCTGCAACCACTCAAGTATATTATATGGCTTTGGGCCATTCAAAAATTCCAACCATTGTAGATGGAGTAAGGCATGAATATGGTGAAAACCTATTAATATGATAACAAGTATATATATTGTATAGAATGACATGGAGTTTTCCATTCCATCTGATCAATTGGTCTGAAGCTAAGTATATGGAAACTATGTGTCGTTCACATGCCCCCAATATGGTATCTAAGTATAATAAATCTGAATCAAGTATGTAATAGTTGAATGTGTGTACTGATATGAATGTATGAGTGATTATTCCATGCATGATGCCCCCAAATCTAAATAACTAGTATGAATCTAGATTGAAATGATTGAATCTAAGCTAATTCTGAACATAACTACCAAACATGTGATTGTATCTATACAATTTTATACTTTACCTGGTGTATTAGTCTGAATGATTTGGACTATTCTTAAGCTAAGACTATTGGATAGTAGTGCCCTATATTGGATAGTAGAACCTTGTGGTTCTAGTATCCCAATTTGGGTACTAATTTCTACCTAGTCTAATATCTATGTATTCTGACTAACTGATAAACATCTATTCTATCCTATGTCTGTCTTGAGCCTGTTCTATGTAACTAAGCCTATGTGCTGAAATGTATCTATGAAAATCAAAATAAAGGCCTGATCTCTATGATAACCCATATAAATGCCCCTCTCTTTAGCGTAGTTATGGAATCTATGGAAGAACTTCCCTCTAAAGAAGTGGCTCTATAAAATATGTTAGCTAGAGAATGATATTCCAATATAATGTACAAACATAACATTAGAATGTAAATGTATTTGAGCAATAGTAGAAAATATAAGATGTATGTTGTAATATATCATTAGACAAGGGTGTCAAAATAGATGTAAGTAATGTATAAAAATAGTAAAATATGAGTAACTACCTAGGGGATGGGGAATGATGTCCATCAAGGCTCTTAAGTAGGATAGGTAGATGCATGAGATCTCTCATGGCATCAAAAAAGTGTGTGTGTGTGTGTGTGTGTGTGTGTGTGTGTGTGTGTGTGTGTGTGTGTGTGTGTGTGTGTGTGTGTGTGTAACAATCAAATATAAGTGTCATGGTGTAGAAGCATACAAAAGAAGCAAACATACAAGCACATGAGGCATATAAAAAGTAGGCCAAGGGGCCACAATACAAGGGATAAGGGCACATGTCACTAAATCTAAGAATGAAAACATACAAGGACATGTTTAAATGTCCACATAAGTAAATAGCAAATAATTTGTCATAGAGCCACAGAGAAGGACATGTTCAAACTGCATATAGAAGCATGAAAGAGCACACACAAGGGATATGGGAACATGTCTAAGGCATACAAATAGAGAAGTGGTGTATAATATAATGAACAATGGCATATTCAAATGCCCTCAAATAATTAAGAAGTAAAAGTAACACAATCAAGTCTAATATAGGAACTATAAATGAAAGCATGTATAATTATGTAATACAAATCTATGTAGATGCTAGAGTGCATATATACTAAAGTGAACTAGTGATAGTCAACATAAAGGATCTTAGAAATGAATAGTAATGATCAATATCAATGTGTAATTGGAATGTATAATATGTAAAGATAAAACTTAGTTATAGCATCTATGTAGGAGATGCCCTCAAGTGGGAAAAATTAACAATGTATAAACCTAGATTGGTGTAAATGCCCTTAATGTGTAGTTAATATCTATTCTAGATTAGTATAGTGGACTGGAGTCCTATCTTGAATCTAAAATCACTTGACAAGAACAAGTGAATCATATGTGTATGACAAAACCAACTACACTAGGATATGATCCAGGTGGATCTCTCCATTTTTAAAAAAAAAGCTCCATATTCTGATAAAAATGATTTCACAACATAGATCTCATCAAGATCTTTCCGACGCTTTTCATGGTTTGAAAAACGAACACCGTATGCAAAAGTTATAGGCCGCTAAATTTTTGGTTCGACAGGGAAAAATTTGGTGTCGTAAAATGACGTGGCACAGTTGCGGAATCCAAGTGGGCCAATCTCCATTTGACACGTGGAAAATAATTGGGGGGCAAAAATTTGGTTAGGTGTTATTTATCACATGTTATTTGAAATTTTCAAGCATGCCACGCCACCTTGCCATGTCTATCACGCCACCCAAGGAAAATTTCAAAGTCCAAGGTGCCTAAAATGGAGGGAAGACAAGTTCAAAATCAGTCAAGGCACCTAGAAAGGTGGGCGGCTAGTTTTGAACCCCTAACCTTGTGGCAAAAAAATAGGAGACTTAGCCACTACGCCACAAGGTTGCAACTAATTATAAAAGCATGAATCTGTATTTGTTTTAAATAGGTTCTGGACTGTGTTTTTTATTTTTAAAGGCCGAGACTTTGTAAAAGCTTTGGGAAAGCTTAGATAATGGATTTTTATCCATATTCTGGCCATAACACTCAGTCTTAATGCTCTTTTTACCTAATTTGCATATTGGAAGAGTATTTTTAAGCCATAAAGGAGATTTTTAAGACTTTTGGAGCACCTTTGCAGGTGTGAAGACTCACAGAATTCGAAGGTGCCAGGCTTGATTATCAGTCACAGTGAAGGTGAATTTTTGTATTGAGAGATCAACTTGCAGGAAAGTTGTTTATTGTTTCTAGGTTTTTAAAATGCCCTTAATGGAAATGGTCCACTCCTTTGGAGAACTCGGAGATGTAGGCATCATTTGTTGAGCCAAACTCCGTTATCACGTTTTGTGTTTCTTGGTAATTTGTCATTTTGATGCATGATTTTGTTTCAGTTTGCTAATTTGGATTAATTAGTACATGAACTCATGCAAGTAATTTTCATTATGACAATTATAACACAACATTATTAAAAAAATCAGTTCAATAACCGAGAATAATTTATGTCAAAACATTGAGATGCAAGTTCTTTTGAATTTTTCAAGAATTTGTATCAGTTTTGAGAGATTCAGTATTTGTATTTTGAACTTCACTTTGAGTTGAATCAGTGGAGTTTACGGATCAAGTTGGTATCAGAGTAGTTGATCAATGAGATTTAACAGTTGGTTGTTTTTGCTTTTATTTCGGCATTTGTTTCAATTTTTGTGATTCGATAGGTGTAATGGGCAAGTTATCAAACAGAGCCAAGCTTGATGAGCTTGAAGCATATAACCAATAAATCTAGGAAGAGAATGCTTTTCTGAGAGTAAGATTGTACTCCTTGGATGAGGAGATTGCCCGTTTGAAAATGGAGTTATGAGCCAAGGATGAGCTTGTGGAAAAACTACATAATGGTGGACAAGTGAAGGATTCTCCTTCCACTGTAGATGTAAGCACTATGACAGATGAAAACATTGTAAGTCATCAATTGATTTTCCTTCCCATGAAGAATCTAGTAACAATGGTTTTGGTAAATTTGAACAATATACAAAAGGAATAGGTTCAAAATTACTTGTTAAAATGGGATTTAATGGAAAAGGCCTAGGAAAAGATGGCCAAGGTGATACTAACCCCATTCAGGTAGAGAATAAGCCTAATCGTGCAGGGTTAGGATACAGATCTGGTATTCAGAATGAAACAAGTGAATGTTCTGAGAAAGCAGAAGCAAGATGTGTTATGGAGAATTGTAAATCCTCTTGGAAGGAAGGTAAAGCACATTCTTTTCGCCACACTTGCAATCATGTTGATTCTAATTCTACCAGACAACATAAATATTCCAATGTTCCTTTTGATTATGGTACACAAAATTTGTGGCACGTTTATCCATGCAATTTTTGTGGATTGTCTAATCATTGTGTAGCCAAATGTTGGAAACGTAAATCTTTGTTAGGAAAGATTTTGAAAGACTATTCTCCTAGAAAGATTTTTGAGAGTAGCAATAAGAATATGTTTTCCAATAGAGTGGACAAAAGGTTTTGTACTCATTGTAACAAAAGTGGACATCGGATTGAAAAGTGTTGGAGACTTCAACCATCACACCATCCTAGAAATGGTAAGATTAAGATGGTCTATAAACCTATCAATAAGGTAATTAATAAAGTTAAATCAACCCATACAAATGTTACTAAATCCACTAAAGAAATCTCACCAACTAATCAAGAAAATTTGATTAAGAGGGTTGGTAAACAATTTTTGACATTCATGTTGTCATGATTAGTGGATTGATAATGCATTCATGTTTTGGGATCCTTGATATGTGATGATAAAGGACATTACCCACGCTTTGAATGTTGATATGGTTTATTGGAGTGACCCGTAGAGAACAACCAAGGGACAGGTTAAACATACTTGGAATATTTTCTCATGTTTGGGATTTTGAAACTTCATTTTTAAACCTTGACAATAGTATATGCAGTTTATATGGACATGAGTAGTATGTCTATTTTGAGAAATTTGCAATGTAGTTCATATGTTGTCTTTTACATTGTGCAAATAAAAGCTTATAAGACCCTTTATGGGCACCATTTGTAATTGTACTAATTATACAAACTATTTGTAGCCATGCATGATATTTGCACATTCTTTAAGACCCTTATTCATTTTTGGGCATTTTATTGTAACTGTCAATTGTGGTTACAAATAGCGTGTAAAATTATTACACTAACAAATTGGTTTGCAGTTGCACTTGGTGAACAATTTGCAGTGATTGGTAGATGCACTGTTTTTGAGATGCGACATTTGAGCAAGCAGTGTGTTTCTATCCACAATGTGGCAATGGGTAGATATTTGTTTTTCACTAACATTTCAAGGATTCAATTTGAAATTTGAATCGTTACTATGATATCTTGCAGTGATGTTTTTGCAGAAGCATTTTAAGAGAGACCACGCTTTTGGGGTCCAAAAGCGCTTAGTGGGGAGGTTTGATCCAGGTGGATCTCTCCACTTTTGAAAAAAAAAGTTCTATATTCTAATAAAAATGATTGCACAGCATAGAGCTCGTCAAGATATTTCCAACGCTTTTTGTGGTTCGAAAAATGGACACCGTATGCAAAAGTTATAAGCCGCTGAAGTTTGGTTCGACAGGTAAAAATTTGGTGTCATAAAATGGCGTGGCACAGTTGCGGAATGCCAAGTGGACCAATCTCCATTTGACATGTGGCAAATAATTAGGGGGAAAAATTTTGGTTAGGTGTTATTTATCACATGTTATTTGAAATTTTCAAGCATGTCACGCCACCTTGCCATGTCTATCACGCCACCCAAGGAAAATTTCAAAGTCCAAGGCCTAAAATGGAGGGAAGACAAGTTCAAAATCAGTCAAGGCACCTAGAAAGGTGGGCGGCTAGTTTTGAACCCCTAACCTTGTGGCAAAAAGATATGAGACTTAGCCACTATGCCACAAGGTTGCAACTAATTATAAAAGCACGAATCTATATTTGTTTTAAACAGGTTCTGGACTGTGTTTTTTATTTTTAAAGGCCAAGACTTTGTAAAAGCTTTGAGAAAGCTTAGATAATGGATTTTTATCCATATTTCAGCCATAACACTCAGTCTTAATGCTCTTTTTATCCAATTTGCATATTGGAAGAGTATTTTTAAGCCCATAGAGGAGATTTTTAGGACTTTTGGAGCAACTTTGCAAGTCTAAAGACTCACAGAATTTGAAGGTGCCGAGCTTGATTATCAGTCATGGTGAAGGTGAATTTTTGTATTGAGAGATCAACTTGCAGGAAAGTTATTTATTGTTTCCAGGTTTTTTAAATGCCCTTAATGGAAACGGTCCACTCCTTTGGAGAACCCGGAGATGTAGGCATCATTTGTTGAGCTGAACTCTGTTATCACGTTTTGTGTTTCTTAGTAATTTGTCATTTTGATGCATGATTTTGTTTCAGTTTGCTGATTTGGTTTAATTAGTAAATGAACTCATGCAAGTAATTTTCATTATGACAATTATAACACAATGTTATTAAAAAAAACAGTTCAATAACTGAGAATAATTTATGCCAAAACATTGAGATGCAAGTTCTTTTAAGTTTTTCAAGAATTTGTATCAGTTTTGAGAAATTCAGTATTCGTATTTTAAACTTCACTTTGAGTTGAATCAGTGGAGTTTACGGATCAGGATAGCTAGTAATATGTAATATCAAGAAGATAGATTAAATGTTAACAAAGTTATGCATATAATTTATATAAAAATTTTGGATTTTTTGTAAATATTTTAGTGTTTTTGGTTTTTGAGATAATATATTATTTTTATGTATTTTAAGTATAAGCATATGAAAGTGAACTATGTACAAGGAGTGAGAGAAAGAGAAGGAAGTATATAAAATAGTAGAAACCATACCAACCAATGAATCTCATTAAAAACTCACCATCACGATGACCTTTGGTGAAGAGTAGAATAGTGATCTTGCATGTGGTGTGAAAGGGCAATTATGAACCCATGATCTGGTGTGTTGTAGAATTTGAACCTATAGCTACCTTAGTAGTGATGCTATGATGTTATGGCACTAACAGTGATTCCCTATAAATTGTAGGGGTCTTGGGGACCCATATAATAGATGTAGACTGTGTAAGTGATGTAGGTGCCCTATGATGAGAACCCTTAGACCCCAATATAACTAATCTTAGTGTAAACTACACAGAGGGAGGTCCTCTAAAATCTATAACATATCTTTGATGTAATGGTCTCTTGAGTAATGGTCTCCGAGGGAGAGTATGCATGCATATATAAATTATAAAATTAGACCTATTCTACTCTGAGGACTCTATTGAATACTATGATGTATACATAGGAGTTATACTCTATGTTGAAATGGATAGTCATGGAATATTTGGTAGTGGAATTGAATTATAACTAGTGTTGGTGATGTAAGTGTGAATATAATCTATGTTATAACTGCCTATGGGATGGGAAGAGGATACTTTTATGGGACACCCTCAATCTTAACCACCTGGTTAGCATGTATATACTTGAAGCATTGATGTATTGTAGATGGTATGGATCTAAATTGACGTAACCATGGCCTACCCAATAATATGTCGAATACACCTGCACTAGGTACCACTAGAAACTAAGTGGCTATGTGTGGTGATCCTGCCTATAATATAATTACTATCTCCCTAATGGATCTCTGAATGAGGCCATTAAAACTACTAATAAGTGTATCTTTAGGTAATACATCCTACTCTATGTAGCCCAAGCGTTGTATGAGTGTCATGGTGCAAATTATTATGCTTGATCCATTGTCAACCATGACACTATGTATAAGATGGTGGTCTATATATGCTCATATGAAGATTTCATGTAAATTTGTGTCATCATCCATAATATGTTATTCTAAAATCTGTGATAAGTGGTCTAGGTGGCATTGTAGTGTGATACATTCCAATAATCTATGTAGGTGTTGTGTCTACTTTGAAGCTATATGATAGGAAGATAGTAGTGGATGAGTGGTATGTATAATCAACACCTAATTTTCCCCTTACCTCATTAGTTGTATCCTTAGGAAAAGGATCTAAAAATATTTTAAGTGCCTTTACCTCTATTTGTTGTTTTAGTGCCTCTATGGGTGTTCCCACATCAATAATGTTTGCCTTAATAAGGTCTTTTATCTTATGATTCAAGCTAATTCATCTCTTTGTGGTGTGGCCTAGTTCCCTATGATACTCGTATAATGAATTTGAATCATAAATATTTGGAACATGTCATGTTGTATCAACCTATTTAATGGGAGGGAGAGAGATGACATTGCATTCAAGTAGTTTTTTGTAGAAATCGTGATAGTGACTCTGGTAGATTAGTAAATAATTTGTAATGAAAATTTGATAAAAATAATCTAGGAGAAAGATTTGAAGTTGCATTAACAGTTTTATTTTGATCTATTATGTTCTCTATGGTCATGACCTTGTATGGAGGTTTGTTTAAACTCTTAATATTTCAAATTGATCTATTTGTATATTTGAGTTTACCCATTGCTAAGAGCTTAAACTCTCTTTTCTTAATTATGTGGCACATGTCTATAAATGTTTGAATATTCTTTAATAATATTGCTTCATGAAGTGTTTATAATATACTCTATTTAAATATATCTTGAAGCTCTTTGTCTTACATGGGGCTAGTCAATTTTGATAAGATTGTGTTGTACTGTAAGACATAATCAGCTATGGGCTCATTTTACTTTTGATTGAGTTGTGCCACTTATACATATGATATATTATCACTGATGTTGATAGATAAGTGTTCAAGGAACATATCTTCTAAATGATTAAATGCAATAATATAATGGCTAGACAAATCATAGAACCACTATAAGGCATAATCCTTGAGACTGCATTGAAATAACTTTTTGAGAAGCTAATTGTTGGACACAAAGTCCAAGCATGACATGTGAAAGGCTTGAAGGTGATGCTTTAGATCACCCTTACCATCATATAATGTGATCTTGGGTGATACAAAATTGGATGGCAAAGGAGTTAGTACAATTTGATGTGTTAATGGCATATGCAATAGAATGTTAGAATCCAAGGTGTGAGAAGTCTTATTTGTTCTTTGCTTAAGAGATAACACCTTAGATTATAGAAAAATAACCTTATACATAAGGTATTATACATCAGGAGGAGAAGAACTATCGACAAGTGGAGTAGTTGTCATTGATGGTTGAATACCAAGTTTTGGTTGTGTTATCTAAGTTGGTTGAATAGGCCCCACTGAAGTTGTAACATCAGTAATTGGAGTGGTAGAATATTGACCATTGTTGTTATTTTGGATCTCCTCTTGAAGGGTGTTTATGAATTCATCTTGTATTAAAATTGACATTTATCAGTTTCATCAAATCTGTTGTTAAATTCTACCATTATAACTTGAAGGTAGAAAAACAAGTTTTTTATATTTTAAAACTTTTGAGAATAGTAATCTATTAAAGTTATCAAAATTAAAATTAGAATATTTTAAGAATTGAAATCTGAGTATATAGAAAAAGTATATAAACCCTAACTTTTCTTAGGATTAGGTTTTTGTAAACTGGGGTTTGTTTTCAACAATTTAAATTAGATGTAAAATAAACTGAAACCCTAAATTAAAATTATTTTTATTTAGCTAGGTTGTCTAAATAAAATTAGAAGTATGCAACCCTAAATTTATTGCATAAAAATAGGAATTAATGCAAGCTAGGATTGTATACAATGCTCAAAGTAAAATGGGTTCACCAAATGATTTAACCTTTTAGGGTTTTACTCAAGTAATTCCTATGTTTGGTTAAAGGGTTCAAATGTCTAAATCAGTTACATAAATTGAAATAATTAAGTACTGATTTGTTATGACCTTTGACATATTTTGACCTTATCAAAATAGTAATAATTAAGCTTGAATAAAAACTTATCTAAAAATTAACTATCATGGATGATCTAGTAACTAAAATTTGAGATATGGATAGTTTTGAGTGTTGTCAATAGGATTCTAGTGTTTGTCTTCTCACTAGACATTAACAGCTAGTATGGACAGTAGAGCCATCCATGTGTAGTGTCCTCAAAGTGGTGTTAATGTCCCTTTAATAGTATTATTCCCATTTTATAGGATCACTTGTGCTTGTATCTATATGTTATGTTCCTATGTGATCAAAATATGTAGCTCTTTATTATACCTAGAAAACTTGATTTGATGTACAAACCCTAATCTCCTTGTAAGTGTGACATTAATTAATTTTTTTTGTGTTATTATGATGGATTGGACATCCTCAACACTCTTTTGTGTAAAGAATCAAGTCCGATGTAGTTCTACCACCTAGTTCTTGATGTATATGAAAGTGAATGCTAGAAGAAGAGTGGCTTTAGATTCATTGAATATTCTTGAGATTTTGAATGCTTGAAAAATGGACTTAGGATCATTGTAGATGGTAGTATACATAAAATATGGTAGAAAACATATAATGTACCTTGATTTTACATAAATTTGTCTTAGGTTTGAATAAATTTTGCATTTATTTTCCATCTAGTCTATAGAGGTGGATTAGAGTTGTATATATAGGGTTCTTTTTGCTTGTGGGGATAAAAAAATGAACTAAGGCCAACCTCAGGAGGGGCACACAATTGAAAAACTATCCATTGGGAAGAGTTAGGGATAATGACATTAGCACCCAATTAGGGATACTAGCACCATGTGGTTGTATTGTCTCAAATGTGGTGCTAATGTCATTTTGGTAGAATGCTAGAAAATTTGGACTGGGGTCAAAGGTGATAGTTCAAAGACTCTGTCTTGAATGGTTGTAAGTTAATAAGGTCTATTGAAAGGTTGGAAATGAAATTCTAAGGCTCTAAAATAGGTCTATGGTAAGCCTATGGATAGGTTGACTCAAGTGACACTCTTAGAATCTAATTATCACTTTTAAGTGATTACATTCCCCCCTATTTATGTTAATAATGTAGCAAAGTGAAATGACTAGTATAAATGAAAAAGAAGCATACCTAGACTTACCTTAGAAGTGAATCCCATGTATCTAAGTTTGAATATATGAATCTAGGTCTGCATATGTGAAACAAGATGCAAAACAATGTCTTATAATGAAAAATGAAAAAATCAATCCTTACTACTGATATAATCAAAAGCAAAAGACTATGCTAAAATGAAATAACTAAGCAAAGAGAGTGGAAAGGAACAAATACACGTCATTGGGTACACAAACCAAACCATGAACCTGGTGACAACCTTTATGTGTGAAAGTGCATAGTGATCATATCATTGAATAGCTTGACTGAGTTGATGGCTTGCTCAATCCTCATATGGATGGCTCAATAACTCAATCTAGTTTTGACTCCATCATTGCCCACTCCTATTTGGTAGATCTTGATCTCTGTGAATAGCTTGGATAAGACTATATGTGTGTTAAACCCTCTCATGTAAGTGGATTAAGAAATCAAGGATGCCATGACTCCATCATTTACCCCTATGTGAAGTAGATGCATTTGTAACTATACTCCACAAAGTGATGAAATTATCTAACTGAGTAATCTAACTATGTATTTAGCTTCATGGCCACTCAAGTATGTTAGGCTACTATAGGCCTCTCAAGAATGCTAGCCACTATAGATAGAGTAAGGAATGAATTTGGTGATAATATGGAATGTGATAGAAATTGTATATAGCATAGAGAATGACATGGAGTTTTTGTGCACATGCCTCCAACATGGTATCTGAGTATGCTAAATCTGAATCAAGTATGTAGTAGTTAAATCTGTGTAACTTATATGAATATATGACTGATCATGCCATGCATGATGCCCTGAAATATAAGCAACCGATATGAATTTAAGTTAAAATGAATATATCTAAGCTAAATCTACACATAACTACCAAACTTGTGATTATATCTATGTAAATCTATACTATATATGGTGTACTAGTCTAAATGATCTTAATTATCTTGAAGTTGGGTCTATTGGATAGTAATGCCCTATGGCACTAGTGTCCTAGTAAGGGAGATAATGATTGTTTGTTCTAATTTCTATGTGATTTGAATGAACTATTGATTCTCTATTATATTCTATGTTTGCCCTAAGTTTAATATCTAAAATTGACTTTGCGTGTTGAAATATATCTAGATAAAGCAAAGTATGAGCCTAATCTCTGTGATAAACCCCTATGAATGCCCCCTCTTTTGAGGGTAGTTTTGAAATATGTGGAAGATCTTCCCTCAAAATAAGTATCTCTACAAAATTTGTTAACTATATCATGTGCATGATATTCCAATATAATGTAAAACATAACATTAGAATGTAAATGTATCTGAGCATAAATAGGAAATGTAAGATGTATGTTGTAATATATCATTGCACAATGGTGTCAAGATCTATTGAAGTAATGTATAACAACAGTGAATCTGAGTAACTACCCATGGGGATGGGGCATAATGTCCATCAAGGCTCCCAAGTAGGAAGGGTAAATGCATGAGCTCCCTCATGGCATCAAAAATCGGTGTGTGTGTCTAACAAGAAAAAACAAGTGTCATGGTGTAGAATCATACAAGGAAGAAAACATATAAACACATGAGGCATGCAAAAAGTAGGCCAAGGGGATAAAATACAAGGGACAATGGCACATGTCACTAAATCTGAGAATAAAGACATACAAGGACTTGTTCAAATGTCCATGTACACAAATAACAAAAAAATTGGCATGGATCTACATAAAAGGATAGTTCAAATGTCTGCATATAGAATCATGAAATAACACACATAAGGTACATGGGCACATGTCCAAGGCATATAAATAGAGAAGTGGCATAGACGATGAAGAATAATGGCATATTTGACTGCACTCAAAGATGTAATAATACTAATAATAATAATAATAATAATAATAATAATAATAATAATAATAATAATAATAATAATAATAATAATAATAATAATAATAATAATAATAATAATAATAATAATAATAATAATAATAGAAAACACAATCAAGTCTAATCTAGGAACTAGAAATGAGAGCATGTATAATGTTGTAGTAAAAATCTATGTAGCTATGAGGATGCATATATATTGATTATAATGAATGATAGTCATAAACAAATATGAGCAATGAGGAGCAATCAATATCAAGATAAATTAATTCATAAACTAGAATGTATAATATATAAAGATAAAACTTGTTTATGGTAACTATGTAGGAGATGTCCCCAAGTGGGTGGATTTATCAAATTTATAAACTTGGATCAATGTAAATGCCCTTAATGGGTAAATGATACCTAGTATAGATTAGTGTATTAGACCGGAGTCCTATCTATAATATGCAATCACTTGATAAGAACAAGTGAATCGTATATGTATGATAAAATGACTATACTAGGATAGTTATAAATATGTAATATCTGGCAAGTAGAAAAAATGTAAATAAAGCAAGGCATATAATTAGTAAAAATTTTGGATTTTTGAAATATTTGAATTTTTTTTATATTTTGACATATTATATTGTTTTTGTATTTTATGAGTATAATGTATGTACAAGCATGTGAAAATAACTATGTACAAGGAGCAAGGGAAGGAAGGAAATATGTACAAGGGTAAGAACCATACTAACTAATGAGTCTCATGGGAGACTCACTATCATTGTGGCCTATGTCAAATATATGAATGATAATCTCTCATGTAGTGTGATTGATATGTTGTATTTTAATTTTGTCGCAGTAGGACACTGAGTATTATTCCTCGTTAGAATCATAATATTGTTCCACATCAGAATCATAATAATCTGATGTGCTAGAGAGAATTGTTTGATGCTATGGAGTTGACATTTTAGAATTATGTGTTGGCATTTGATTGTGATTTTTCCCTTTGAAATTATGATGATTGTAGACATACTATGTTGTGGAGGATCTTTTGATAGAAAATCTTGTTTGAGAATGCTTATTGGATGAGCATGATTTTGAATTTGCAACTGAAGATCTTGCTATTTTTGTAATATTTCCTATGTATCTGGATGTTTTGCCTTCATAAATTTTATATGTGACTTATGTGCCTTAGGATTTTTGATAAATCCCAAACCTTGTTGATCAATATTATCAACTGCTAGAATAAGAGAAGTGATGCCTTAGACCTGCTTGCCTAAACCTTGACCCTGATAGTGAAACTATTATAAATATTTGTGACCCAAATTATACAATATTTAATGTTGATCCTCCTTTTGGAGAGGTATAATTTATTGATTTATTTGTTATTATTTTACTATTTCTTATTATGAATGTGTTTTTGGAACCTTTTGTTATTTTGAGTTATGCTTTGGTAACCATTTTTTTACTATTTCTCAATTTGATCATTTTTAAATCAGTAGATGTGCTAGTGTATGAACATAGGAAGAAGTGTCATTATGTGAGTCATTTGTATCCATGATCTATTATATTTTACTTTTAAATGTTAGACATGAATCTATGTGATGCCCATGCATTCTATGATATGCACAAAAATATTAGGATCTCTTCATTGGGTAAAGAGGATGTAGGTTTGATGAACTTAGATTCAATCATTCCCCTTAGTGTCTCACTTGAACTCTTATTTGAACTTTGAATGATTTTTGAATCAGTAGTCATAGATTTACTTTGTTGTGATTTCATGTTCTAATACATGACATTGTTTTCCGCAAATTGACTAGTTGAAGATGTATAAACATGATTTACACTATTATTCCTTAGAGGCCTTTGTCTTTTAAATTTTTTTCCAATGTTTTAATCTTTTCATGTAATAATTGATTATTATTTTGTAAACCTATAATTATCTTGGTCACGCTGATAATTTGATCATATAGAGTCTTACAAATACAAACCCTTGTTGTTTCTGGTTAAACATGTAGGCACACACCCTATAGGAAAGTAGTGTGAATAGGTTGATTAGGGGAATTAGTGATAGTATTATAGGCTGTGTCATCTTGTAGAGGAATGATAGCATAGACCTAGTTATAGAGAAAGTAGTTATCACCCTCATGGAGATGAGGAGGAGAAGAAGATTCTTTCATGTGCATAAGATATGACATTGAAACTTGAAACATAGTGGTTAGTTTATGTTCTAAATCCTTATGTGTGTATGGGTTTTCTTATTAATGTAATTCCATATATGAGGAGGATAACATGTGAAAGAAGAATGAAACATGAAAGATATTTTAGTTGATTTGAAACATCATGTATGCATATGTCTATGTGATTAAAG